>WWET01002636.1:174952-196144 GCA_011038615.1 Limnodynastes dumerilii | reverse complement strand
GAAGGGGCCATACGCCCACACAGGGGGAGTGTCGGGGAAAGTGAACGCCGATACGCTGTGCTTTAGTAAGCACAGCGCATCAGCGTATGTCGTATGTCTGGATCAGGCCCAATGCCTCTCCCCCCTCCCACTTCTACCTAATCACTCCCCAAGGCGGCATTAGCACGCCTCTTTCTACTCCATGTGGTCTTTAAAGCACGCACAAAGACAATCTACGTATCTAACTGGTATGTAGATTGCGTAAATTAACTACTACACATGGTAGATCATTTACTAAATACACGCACCTAAGAGGCTTCTGTCACCCTACACAGCGCTTGCTGTCAATGGAAATAGGATATAAAAGAAGCTCTACATATCTGGGATACTGTATATCTGGATATGTGGAACGGCAGAAGCTGATGTGTTTGGGCAAGACAGATTCCCAGAAGCTGGGAGATGGCGGTGGCCTCAGGACATCTGGCACACCAGCGTACCAAAGGCATTGTGTGTGTGTATGTGTGTTATTCATTCATTCCGACAGCCATCCAAGCAGAAAGGCATAAAGGATTGTGCCCTGGGCCAGAAATTATTAGCCGTGATTTAAGAAGAGAATAAATTGTATGTATTCTCCCAGAGCAGAAACACAAGACCTTGTTGGTGTGGAGCAGACAATTATGGCTCTATGGAGTCAACTTCTACAAAGGACTGAGGTTTTTTTTATGCATCAAAGTAAATATATAACTGTTTTCTGAGAAGACTGATCAATAGCTTCAGAGTAATAGCAAATAAAGGGTCAAGTCTGCACCTGGACAAATCATGTAGCAATGGGAGGAGCGTTGGTACTTCATTGGTGGCTACATAAAAGGTAAGTGTTTTCGCACAACCCTTTCCGAACCCAAACACCCCCTTTCCCGCAGCCTAACCCTAACCCACCTGCCGCAACAGCCTCAGTCTGTAGCTACTGGGAACGAGGAAATAAGTTGGAAATAAATATGGCCGCTCTGACTGGAACCACATCCCCAACAGGAGTGAATGACAATTATTGTTTTTTCTTTTTATTAGTCACATGAGTCATGTGTGAGTCTGTCAGAGACATTAGCAAATAACTGAAACACAATCAAAACAGAAATATTGAAGCCGGAGAAGGTAACCAGTCTCTAAATGAAGACAATTCTAGATTTGCACCTTAACGTGGTGGGAGAGGGTATCAATAGAATATTCCCACATAGGGCCGGATTTACTAAGCTGCAGGTTTGGAAAAGTGGAGATATTGCTTGTAGCAACCAATCAGATTCTAGCTGACATTCTCTATTATGTAATATTTAAATGAGATCTAGAATCTGATTGGTTGCTATGGGCAACATCTCCACTTTTCCAAACCCACAGCTTAGTAAATCTGGCCCATAGAGTAGAAATTCTCTTATACAGCACAATCTCCATTCAATCTCAATTAAAAAGAGGACAATTTGTCCATCAAATAATGATAGCGGAAGGGGTATCTCTGTGGAGCCATAAGTGCAAAATAGTCTTACCTTATGCAGTGCTGATTATTATTATTGCTACTTTTGCACTTATTTGATACTTTGAAACTCTGGATTTAGCTCCAAGATTTACATGGTCCTATTTCATGAGAGGCTATTTATCTCTGCTGGTCTCTTTATACAATCAATGTCATGCATCCTTTAAAACATTACCAAATTTAGTTTAGTAGATGTTGAAATTATTGCTCTAGTTATGCACATGGATTTTTCTTGTTTTGTTTTGTTTTGATCAAACATTCTAGGAGCCCATACAGAGGACCAAGTGTAATAGAATGTCCATTAGAGCAAGTTTGCACACACCTTAAAATGTACATGGTGAAAAAACAGACACCTTTTCCATAGTGGGGAGAAGGGTGTGTCTGCATATTTTGCACTTAGGATTTACGGCATATCTTTTATGTATCCTAATGTATATCTCAATACCTGTTGCTTACACTGAACAATTAATCTCCATTCAATACCTAAAATAACCTGCCAAACACGCCACAAAACACTCCTTATTCTGGAAGAACTCATAGGACTTCCCTGTCTTATGCAACAGCCATGCAAATCTGACAATATTCAACATTGTTTCCTGGATCTAGGTATTTTCTATCTATATGTATATCATTTCATAATAAGTAATTATGTGAGGCATAGCATGATCAATCCATGTTACCAGATAAATGAATAAAAAAAACCCAGAGAACTTCCTCTTCATAGACAATGTGCTAATACACCTGGAAGAAGGAACTGAATTGTATTACACAGACTTACTAACATCTATTAACCAGTACGTTTTAATTTAGTATATTATGTGTCATTTGCATAAATTATCTATCAAAATGAGCGACAATGAAATGTCAGTTTATACCTCCAGAACATACAATAGTCACAGCACTGTAAATAGCAATATGCAGTGTAAGCAAAATGGAAGTTTTACTGGAGACCACTGAATGTGTGTGACACACAGCCCATACACACCTGAGGATGGAGAGTGAGCACAGCACACTATAGTGTAGATGGGAGCGTATATAATTACATAGGATAGGATAAAGTGTGAGTAAAGCACATATACTGTATATGGGAGTGTTTATATAATATAATATTACATGGGACAGAGTATGAATACAGCACATATACTGTATATTGAGTGTATATATAATAAAATATTACATAGGATGGAGTGTGAATACAGTACATATACTGTAGATGGGAGTATATATATAATACAATATTACATAGGATGGAGTGTGAGTACAGCACATATACTGTAGATGGGAGTGTATATATAATACAATATTACATAGGATGGAGTGTGAGTACAGCACATATACTGTAGATGGGAGTGTATATATAATACAATATTACATAGGATGGAGTGTGAGTACAGCACATATACTGTAGATGGGAGTGTATATATAATACAATATTACATAGGATGGAGTGTGAGTACAGCACATATACTGTAGATGGGAGTGTATATATAATACAATATTACATAGGATGGAGTGTGAGTACAGCACATATACTGTAGATGGGAGTGTATATATAATACAATATTACATAGGATGGAGTGTGAGTACAGCACATATACTGTAGATGGGAGTGTATATATAATACAATATTACATAGGATGGAGTGTGAGTACAGCACATATACTGTAGATGGGAGTGTATATATAATACAATATTACATAGGATGGAGTGTGAGTACAGCACATATACTGTAGATGGGAGTGTATATATAATACAATATTACATAGGATGGAGTGTGAGTACAGCACATATACTGTAGATGGGAGTGTATATATAATACAATATTACATAGGATGGAGTGTGAGTACAGCACATATACTGTAGATGGGAGTGTATATATAATACAATATTACATAGGATGGAGTGTGAGTACAGCACATATACTGTAGATGGGAGTGTATATATAATACAATATTACATAGGATGGAGTGTGAGTACAGCACATATACTGTAGATGGGAGTGTATATATAATACAATATTACATAGGATGGAGTGTGAGTACAGCACATATACTGTAGATGGGAGTGTATATATAATACAATATTACATAGGATGGAGTGTGAGTACAGCACATATACTGTAGATGGGAGTGTATATATAATACAATATTACATAGGATGGAGTGTGAGTACAGCACATATACTGTAGATGGGAGTGTATATATAATACAATATTACATAGGATGGAGTGTGAGTACAGCACATATACTGTAGATGGGAGTGTATATATAATACAATATTACATAGGATGGAGTGTGAGTACAGCACATATACTGTAGATGGGAGTGTATATATAATACAATATTACATAGGATGGAGTGTGAGTACAGCACATATACTGTAGATGGGAGTGTATATATAATACAATATTACATAGGATGGAGTGTGAGTACAGCACATATACTGTAGATGGGAGTGTATATATAATACAATATTACATAGGATGGAGTGTGAGTACAGCACATATACTGTAGATGGGAGTGTATATATAATACAATATTACATAGGATGGAGTGTGAGTACAGCACATATACTGTAGATGGGAGTGTATATATAATACAATATTACATAGGATGGAGTGTGAGTACAGCACATATACTGTAGATGGGAGTGTATATATAATACAATATTACATAGGATGGAGTGTGAGTACAGCACATATACTGTAGATGGGAGTGTATATATAATACAATATTACATAGGATGGAGTGTGAGTACAGCACATATACTGTAGATGGGAGTGTATATATAATACAATATTACATAGGATGGAGTGTGAGTACAGCACATATACTGTAGATGGGAGTGTATATATAATACAATATTACATAGGATGGAGTGTGAGTACAGCACATATACTGTAGATGGGAGTGTATATATAATACAATATTACATAGGATGGAGTGTGAGTACAGCACATATACTGTAGATGGGAGTGTATATATAATACAATATTACATAGGATGGAGTGTGAGTACAGCACATATACTGTAGATGGGAGTGTATATATAATACAATATTACATAGGATGGAGTGTGAGTACAGCACATATACTGTAGATGGGAGTGTATATATAATACAATATTACATAGGATGGAGTGTGAGTACAGCACATATACTGTAGATGGGAGTGTATATATAATACAATATTACATAGGATGGAGTGTGAGTACAGCACATATACTGTAGATGGGAGTGTATATATAATGGTCTCTTATATAGCTTTCTATTTATTTTGCTTGAAGTGTAAAATTTGAGTTACAATCGAAAAGGTTGTTTTCTTCTTATGTACTTTATTTAATATATCTTTTCTTACCATTAAAGATGTGATTAATAGCGCTTCATACTATACAGCTGTAGAACAACTAAAGCTGGAGTATATAAGGACTACCCCCATGATCCACCCCTTAATGCTTGATAAAGTCGCTAATTTAGCGACGAAACGCGTCGCAGAAGCTCCTCCCCCCACTCGTCTACACCGACTCTTCCAACCAGTTTTTGTGCAGCTGCTTCCTGCTAATACCATCACCGTCAGCAGTAGCCATATGTTCACCACCCACAGCCATATCAGCTGATCCGTCTATACAGCGGGGACACCCGCTGTCGGTCACTGCCACGAACGCATGGACCTGGTACTGAACGGTATCTGAATTTCAACTTACCAGCAAGTATAAACTTTTTTTATCATCTAAGATCCATTTCTACTGTTTACACTGAAGCCATTCCACTACCCGGCAGGTTGCTCCAAAGCACCGACCGTTCGGGTCTCCTACCCCTAGGAGATTTCCCTGCGGGCCGGCTGTAGCAAATTGCAACTGTTACAGCTACGAGCTGATTAATATGTGCCTCCACACACCTTCCAACTAATCAACAAGCTGAATTATTTGTATGTTGGAGGCTAGATTCACAATACCATTATCTCATCAACTTGCTTGCTAGATATCGTTGTCCACGATAAAGAGAATTCAGCTCAGCTGATTGACGGGCTGTTTATGTTTCTTTGCACTGGCTACATTGCTTTCGAAATTTTACAGGCTGTTACAATTTGCTACACAGTATCACCTTGGATCATTGGCTAATAACTATTCACCACCGTTTCCTAAGCCTCCGTGCATTGTTCCATTACGGACTTATGTAGCTGGACACATTCTGCTAGTTCAATATTAGTGGAACGTTGTATCCACTGTGTGTTTTCATGTGCATGGTTTGCTAACTTTATTTGGAGTGTTGGAATTAATTACATGCTTGGTACGGTGGTAGACCGGTGTTTAACTTATATTAATCATTGTTTTGTTTTTATATGATTATTCATTTCTAATTATTATTACATTTTATATATGTCTATTACCTTAAGTTATATATCACTTGCTTATATTTTTGTATGATAGAGGGTGACAGATTTAAGCGCAGTGTTTCCAGGCGGAGGGGAAGAACTGCCCCATTGTGCGGAAACCTTATTGCACTGAACTCATTTCTTTGTGATAGGTTTCACGTGCGGAAATCGCATGTAACATCTGGAGGGTGCATGCACCCTGTCCCCTCCAGACACTGCAATGTCATTATAAATGCATGACAAGTTAATAAAAAATATAATAATGGTGGATATAAATGGAATTATTTAGAGCACAGTTATTTGTAAGACAAACTAGAAAAATAAAATCTATTTGTTTATTGGAAGTTGCAGCACAGTGCAAATTAAGCAGTTAAAGGCAGGGCTATTAAAGTATTAATAATGGAGCGGTTGATAAGTTTGATAATAAGAGGAAAACAGGTGGAAAGTTACACCTAGGCAAAACCATGCTGAATTGCAGTAGAGGCTCATTTCATCTGTTGCACACAACATTAGAGTTGAGAGGTGACATTGTCTAGTCCAAGTCTAAATAACTGTTACAAAGTAGCTGCTCAGTATCTGTGTGCAATAAGCCAAAAGCAAAGTACACCCTCCCTGCATGCAAAGAATAAAATTACTTTGATTCCCTCTGGAATTCAACATGCTTTTACCCAGGTAAACATTTCCACCTGGTTTCCTCTTATTTTCAAACTCTGGATCCAGTCAAATATTATTAGAAAAAAACTAAAACAGTTTCCAAGTAAAGAGAAACAGATCTGCTCCTTATTTTCCCTGCAATGAACAGGGAAACTTGCACAGTCATCCTAGATGGCACAATTCTTAGTTGCAGGATGTAGACTAGCAAACATGACATGCATAAAGCTTTTACAGCCCTATGTACATTCCATTTACAAGACAAGAGCCACTAATGTTTTAAAAACTCACCTATGGTTCACAATTAACAAGGATTCTTTGCATTTACATGCTGCATGCCATTGATATTTTCTGCACTGGGCTGTTTAATCCATTTAGATTGAATAAATGAAAAGATCTGTACCAGTGATGTTATGAAAGCTATATTACAGGGTTGCCGACTCTTTTGGACTCCCGAAATTTGGGACGTTCTCCCGGTATCCCAGGAGAGCCTGCAAATCTCCCGCAAGTGACTTGAGGCCCGTGGTTTCAGTATACTAGTGTTGCTAGGGCCAGGGAGGGACTTGATGACGCAATTTGCGCCATCAAGCCCCGCCAAGATCCCTATTACTGCTAAAAAGAGGTATTAGTCAATGGGGTGGGGCTTTTCATAAATCGTGTCATTGGTCCCGCCCACTACATGCATCTCTAGCTTCCCTCCGGGAGCTGGCAAAAGTCGGCAACCCTGCTATATTATGTAAGTAATCTGTAGAACTTGCTCAGGCCTTACCAAGTTGGCTATCCACGTGTTGAAAAACTACAAGTCCCAGCATGCTTTTTAAGGGATCCCCTATGCCCATGTAGTTAAAGCATTCTGGTACTTGTTGTTTCACAACACCTGGAGGTTGGCCAAGCCTGTTCTAGCTCAATGCTCACACCAGAAGCCTCCATTATCCCATCTTCTACTTCTTCTTTTTAATGATTTGCTTTCAGCTTTCACCATATCCTGCCACTTATCACCAACTCAACACAGACAATCCCAGTACAGTTTTACTCACTGGGCCCTACAAAGCAAACAAGCTATTTTTTTACTCTCTTACATTTTTCTGTCTCTATGGCTACTTTTAATTAGATCAGTGCTGAGTAAATTGACGCACTTCAACTGGCGGCCCACCATAAGAGTTGCATAAGAATAATAAGTTAAAACAATACATTTAATCAAAAGAGGACTATAGCCAGAGCTAATAACATCCGCCAACTTACACAATCTGCATGCGTAAGTTTGGCTGAGGAAGTGTTCTGCACATGCATGAGGCAGATTTTACGCATCAAAACTATGAATGTGCAGAACGCAATTCCAAATGTTTAGAGTTTCGTATGTTAGGGCGCGACGGCCCTCCACATGTTTAAGTATGCGCATTGTAGGCGGAAGGAGGCATTTAAATCAGGGTTGCCGTCTTTTACACGCTTCCCGGGAGATCCCGGAGGTAAGCCATACATACATGCAGGGGGCGGAGCCTAATGACGCGATTTAAGCAAATTGTGTTATTAAGCACTGCCCATTGACTGCTAATTACTCGTTTTTGGGTTTAATATTGATGGGGCGGGGCTTGATGGAGCAATTTGCATCATCAAGTCTCCCTCCCTGTCCCTAGCAACACTAGTATACTAGTGTTGCCAGGCACGGGGGCAGGACTTGAGGCCGTGGTTTTAGGGAAATCACAAGCCTCAAGTCCCTTGCGGGAGATTTTCCGGCTCTCCTGGGATACCAGGTGAACTGGAGTCTTCCGGATATTCCGGGAGAGTCTGCAAGCCTAGTATAATGGCTGATGTGCCATGTAAATATAAACATCAGAAAATGTAAAGAGAACAAGAATACAGCACTAATTACCACTGTATACGTTATTAGCGCTGCATTCTTGTTGATTTTGCATTTGCGAGTTGCTCCCTGCTCTCTTGCATGTGGAGTTGTGGATCACAAATTCTGTACACTAGCCTCTAACGGACTCTAGCATTAACTCTGGATACAGCCCCATCCGAGTGGCTGGGCAGCATTCTTTACCTGCCTCCCAGCTAGATCTATCCACCAGTCAGGCTACAGTGAACTGCTGACAGCATGTTGATTGGTGGATGGCTCGTGCTATCCTCCAATCAGTACAGGGAATGACTTTTAGCATGCTGATTGGTGGATGACGAGCTGTCCACCAATCAGAACGCTGACAGCCATTCACTGCATGGAATTCTGTGGAGAGGCGCAGTGCCAAAGGAGGGATAAACTATGATTTATATTTTGTGGTTTGAGGTGCATGTGTGTTCCCACTTCCACCTCACTTATTTTTTCCTTTATTAAAGCCTGATTTTTCATTTTCCACTTTACATTAAGTTTCAGGTTTTTTTTTTTTATTAATACCTCCTTTTGTTCCTTTTCCTTATTTTGTAAATATGCAAAAAAATCTCTATCTCCTACAGCATCTCGCCCATTGTTGCATTCCATGTGAAAATGAGCTTCAGCAAGGGGAACAGGGCCACCCACCATGCGTTTGAGATACACATGGTCGGTGGCATTAGGCATTTAAATCGTACTATAAGGGCTGGGTTTAGCCCTTACATGACCCTCTATTCCGCACGCATAGAGAAGGGTGCAGAATAGTTAAGATAGCCCCCTGGGTCAGACCCATAATTCTTAAAGGGTGCACTTTGCTAACCCTTCTTGTGGTGATACCTGGGACATTTCCCATATACCAAATTGTCCCCATTTTTCTCTCATGTAAGCTATGATGAGAGCGTACCTTTTGTGAGAGGCAAATAGGATTTAAATTTCCAATTAAGTTATGAACCTTATTCTCATGGGTTTGGTTCGCCGCTTCGAATGGCCCTAATACGACAGGGTCATTTCCAACAAGGATTCTGCAATGAGGGATCGAGAGCGACTGTCTATTCCCCAACGGAGACAAGTTGCGAAGAAACCAGAACGATCCCCAGTGCCAAGGTGTGTATTTACCCAACCCTAACTTCCCCTTCTATGTTCCATCACCTTCCTGCAGTCTAAACCTAACCTCCCCTTCTATCCTCTATCTCCTTCCCGTAGCCTAACCCTAAGCCCCCCCTTCTACGCTCCCTCCCCTCCCTGTAGCCTAATCCTAAGTCTCTCCTTCTATACACTATCCCCTCCATGCATACATTACTAACCTGTACAGTCGGATATCGCGTTGGGTCTTGGAGCTTCAGGGGACCAGCCGGAAGTGTTGCAAAGCTTTCATCATAATGAATAGGTAAGTTGCCATAATAATAGATCTTTCAGAATACTTAGCCATTCCTTAATAAATATTTCTAAATGAACACATATTTGAAATAGAGACAGCAGACAATTAGCTGACGGCTGTCAATATGTCGAAAATGTGATTTTCGAAGCGGCGAATGGATCCCGTTCTAATATTTGAGAACAGGATTTGTTTTTTCATATTTTGTGGAGGTTTCTATGATGTTAGCATTTAGGTTTATTAGTCACATCCAGGGTAACATTAATTGTTAGATGACTTTTACAAACCATCACGTGTTACTTTTCAACTGTATTATAGTTTTTTTTTCATTCTTATTCACTTTGATAAACATGTAATTTTCCAGCGTTGCATAATCCTCCAAATCCTTAAAGAGTACAATTAAATGGTTAGGGAAACCTACTGGGTCTCCCACTACGCACCCAGCATGTGGTGGAGGATATTTGGAGCAATTTTCCCCTAGGGAAAGGTCCCAAAATCTGAACCACACATACTAGAGGCTAGGAGCGATAATCTCTGAAGACCTTCAGCATGCTGCCATATTGTTGAGGTGTTAGTAATACTCACTTAGGGCCAGATTTACTAAGCTGCGGGTTTGGAACAATGGAGATATCGTCCATAGCAACCAATCAGATTTTAGCTGACATTCTCTATTATGTAAAAAAAAAAAAAAAAAAAGTGAGAGCTAGAATCTGATTGGTTGCTATGGGCAACATCTCCACTTTTCCAAACCCTCAGCTTAGTAAATCTGGCTCCAGGAGTCTAATTTAGTTGTTTTCTCTCATTATCTAAGTTTATGAGATAATTTACACCAATTATTTAAATATAATAGTTCTGTGAAATACGTTTACAAATAATTCCATGTGATATCTAGGATATGCAATCTCCGGTTAGAAAATCCTGATTTAGAAAATTTCTATTTATAACACTAAATTGTGAAAATTTGCTATTTCGAATTTTCTTATTTTCTACATGTTTCCATTTAGAAACTATTTTATTCATACACATTCACATTTGGAATATGTTTCTATTTCGAATGTGTTATTTTAGAATGCTCTTTTTTTTATTTTCGCAATTGTGAAAATATCTATATTATAGAAATCCCTATTTTAAATATGCTTCAATTTCGAATGCGCACATTTCTAATTTATGATCATTCCTATTTAGAATTTTCCAGATTTATAATATATATAATATAATCTTTTGTGAATATCTGAATTGCGAACGTATGTCTTTTGCGAATAACTGAATTGCGAACATATATAGATACTAATTATTAGTTAGATATGAAGATATTTAATTATACTATTTAATTATGTATTCGTTTATTGTTATACATAGTTTTATATATATCTATATTGATATCTAAATAGTGGGGGGGTATTGCTCTATATGCGTACTGTGAACTATGAAATACATTTATTAAACAATAGTGAAGTATATTTCTTACAGTTATTTAAGTTCTACTTTATGATTATCATTTGAAACATGCAACAAATAGCACAATAAAAATCACATCAAACTGAAATATTTTATTTTTGGAAAAATAGCACTATTTTATAGTGCTTGCGGTGGCGGAGGTGGTAGTGGCGGGGAAGAAGAAGGTGGTGGTGGGGGTGGAGGTGGAGCTTGTGGCTTTGCACCATCTGTGGCCCTCTGCTCTGCCCATTGCCGCTTCATCACCTCCAAGAAGGCATTAGCTGCCTTGATCATCACAGTTAATGTTATAATGATGGCCCTGAATTCGGGGTACAGCAGGCTGTGTCTCATTTCATTGAAACCTATGGTGTGATAAGGAAAGACAAAAATGAAAACAAAGATATGCAATATAGACCATTGTGACATTTATGACTCTCATTGACACTTTAATAAAGCGAGTTGATAGGGTCTAGGGGGTGGAGGAGCTCAGGGTATACTGCCATATATCAGGGAATTAAATATGTTTATTCGTTTTTTGTACATTATATTAACGATTTAATACATTGCACCTTCAACCCTTATGAAAAAGATAGCTCAGTTACCTGGTGAGAAGCAGATCTCAGTATACTCATGGCACCAACCTGTCTCTTCACATATAGTGATATTAGTCACTGTAGGCTTGTATGCCTTATCTAGTTTTGTGGGATAATGATTATGGATGTATATGAGTAGTTGGTCCTTTAGAACTAAAGGTGCACACACTATACAATTATATGCCAGAGTATCAGACTGTTCTGTCACTTAAAATGAAAATTTGGGAATCGATGAGAGCAATTGGTAATCTCAGTTGCTCTAATCCATTACACATTTTCATTCCACCAGCCAGATCTTTAATATAATCTTATAATGTTATATAATATTATGTATTATGTGACCAAGATAATACTGTGACAGACACACAATATAGTCACCAAAACCCGCTGCTCTCCCCGTAAATTCAGGGCCTTGTCCTGGTGATGATGTCCTTGGCGTGGAGGTTATAGAGGCAGGGGAAAAGGTAGGGGAGAGGGAATGGGATTGGGAGGGTGAAGGGTCAGGAGTGGGATCAGGTGAGGGAGACGGGAGGGGGAAGGGGGGACGGTCATGGGTGAGGCTGGGCCAGGTGATGAGGAAAGGCAAGATGAAGGTGTGGTAGAGTTTGAAGGTGAAGGGTCAGGTGATGGGGATGGGGAAAGGACAGGTGAGGGGGATGGGGAAGGGAGAGGTAAGGGGGATGAGGAAGGGACAGGGGAGGGGGAGGGAGAGGAGGATGAGGTTGGGGAAGGAGGTGAAAGTCTTCGCTGAAGGGATCCTAATGTATATAGATAGTCACACAGAAATAGTACAACATACATAACCTAGAAAATTATATATTCACACAGAAATAGTACAACATACATAACCTAGCTTTAAAAATGATATTGATCTTACCGTTACTCAGAACAAATAATGCATTACACTATTACATATGAAATATGTTCTTTTCTTTCACACTTACGTGAGATGGAACACAGCAAATGCCACAGAAGACGGGACTACCTCCTTCACAAATCGGACCAGCGCCGATGCAGCTGGCCCACTCGTCTGCGCTGCTCGGAACGCAAATAAATGTACCACTTGGCCCTAATATAGGCCCAACACTTTGCAGCGTTGGAATGCTGCAAATGGGGGTCCAAGCGCTCCATTGCCCTGACCAAAATTTGCAATTCAAGCATTGTGAAATGTGCAGCTCTCACCATTTTGCGATGTTCTGAGCCGTTATACGTAATTACATTATTCCCCATTGGATGATTTTAAAAATTTCTCCCATTGGCTAATGTTAAAGTACCGCCCACACAGATCATTAAAAAACTTTATTGAAAGACCCTAACCAACCACTTCATGCACCTAACCCTCCCTCACCAGCAAATTTGAAATATAGAAATGTGCAATAGATATTTGCATTAACATTGGAAGTATAGAACATTATAAATACAATGCTGCAAAATACAGCATATCTAAATTAAAATATTCGAAATGCAGAACGTTATAAATTAAAATCATGCGTAATAGAGCAAAGCGTATTCGTTCAATATCGCATTTCATGTGGTTCGAAACTAGGAAATTTCGCAAATAGGAGTGGTATAAATAGGATGTTTCGAAATTGAGAGTTTATAATTCCAAAAGCATTCTAAATGTGTTATTTTCGAAATTCTAATATTATAAATTCATAAACATTTGAAATAGAGATTTTCGAATTACAAACTTAATTAATTCATCATTTTATGATTAAAAAAAGTTATGTATTCGCATATTTCGAGTTTAATATTCTTCGGCGAAAAAACGCATTCACAATAGAAATTTTGAAATTCGCATTTTCTTAGCGCGGACCCACACCCATATCTAGCTGGAATTATGCAAAGCTTTTAAGCAGGACCTCCACCGTCAGGTTGGGAAAGTACATGAGCTAATGTGATAAACCAGTTTAATTAGATTCATAGTTCAGGAAGTTAAAAGTTTTATGTAGCGGTTAGAGACAGCCATGGTCACCACTAGAGATTTTAAGGACCAGGACACAGGGATTTTCGACTTAGCCTTTTCCTCCCCAGCCAGTTGCGAACTGGCTGGGATTTCAATTGCTATGCCTCGATGCCTATGGTCCAAAAAGTAATGAAAAAAATAGTCCCCCCACTCCTTTCCCTAAATTCTAACCCTAACCCTCCCTTCCTGGCAGCCTGACCCTAACCCTCCCTTACTTGCAGCCTGACCCTAACCCACCATCTCCCGCGGCCTGATCCTAACCTTCCCTCCCCCACAGAGAGTTTACTCATCTGTTCCGGGTCCATGGCGGAGGGATATCACTAACGGCGGAGGGATATCGCAAATTGCGAAAGTAAATTGGTGAAGTATGCCGAATGGCATACTCACCCATTCATTTAAAAAAAAGGTCTGAATGGGTAAGTATGAGGGGGAAGGGAGAGGTGAGGGGGAAGGGAGGTGAGGATGAGGTTGGGGAAGGAGGTGAAAGTCTTCGCTGAAGGGATCCTAATGTATATATATAGTCACACAGAAATAGTACAACATACATAACCTAGTTTTAAAAATTATATTTATCTGACCATTATTCAGAACAAATAATGCATTACACTATTACATATGAAATGTTCTTTTCTTTCACACTTACGTGAGATGGACCACCGCAAATGCCACAGAAGACGGGACTACCTCCTTCACAAATCGTTATGTATTCGCATATTTCGAGTTTAATATTTTTCAGCGAAAAAACGCATTCACAACAGAAATTTTGAAATTCGCATTTTCTTAGCGCGGACCCACACCCATATCTAGCTGGAATTATTCAAAGCTTTTAAACAGGACCTCCACCGTCAGGTTGGGAAAGTACGTGAGCTAATGTGATAAACCAGTTTAATTAGATTCATAGTTCAGGAAGTTAAAAGTTTAATGTAGTGGGTAGAGACAGCCATGGTCACCACTAGAGATTTTAAGGACCAGGACACAGGGATTTTCGACTCAGCCGTTTCCTCCCCAGCCAGTTGCGAACTGGCTGGGATTTCAATTGCTATGCCTCGATGCCTATGGTCCGAAAAGTTATGAAAAAATAGTCCCCCCACTCCTTTCCCTAGATTCTAACCCTAACCCTCCCTTCCTGGCAGCCTGACCCTAACCCTCCCTTACTTGCAGCCTGACCTAACCCACCATCTCCCGCAGCCTGATCCTAACCCTCCCTCCCCCACAAAGAGTTTACTCATCTGTTCCGGGTCCATGGTGGAGGGATATCACTAACGGCGGAGGGATATCGCAAATTGCGAAAGTGACTGGGTGAAGTATGCCGAATGGCATACTCACCCATTCATTTAAAAAAAAGGTCTGAATGGGTAAGTATTCGAAAAAGGGAAATCCGAAAAGGAACTTTTGGATGTCCCTTTTTTCGGAAATTAGATTTTCTTAGTGGAGAGTGTAACCGAGGACACAGGCCCCTTTGCTCCATCTACTATAACACATCACATATGGGTGAGCCTATTATGCACACAATCCTCTAACATTGCAAAACAGCAATACAAGGATCCTTTACACTTATGTATTTAAGGTACATAAAACAAATTGTTCTTATAGTATGCAATCCCCCAACGAGAAAAATATTTCAATAAACAGACAACCAAAGACTCAGAGAGAATCAAATATTTATTTGGAATTTAAAAATAGCTTTATAGATTTGCAAACATAGAAAGTATTACATGTAAAAGTACACACCAACATGTATCAATAACTTAACATTTGCAAAATTTACATCAATATGTAAAATGTTACACTGTATTAGGACACTTGTGAACGGTTTATACTGCTTAATGAATGGGGAAATATTCCTACTTTCTCCAAATATGAGGTGGAGTCATTGATAACACTGCCATGCAATTATTACATTCACATATGTCAATATATGCATTTAAAAATGTGTTAATTTTTATTCTGCAAACTATTAACTAAAAATATAGAAAAGCTAAGATATATTTAACAATATTGCATATATCAACACATCTACATTCAAATTTAAGGATTAACCACAATCTGTGTTGTGAATGTGAACAGTCAATCATTTCAAATATTTAATTCCTTGTGACAGCAACAAAAATATAAAGTTTTCACTTTTTGACTATTCTTATAGCATGTCGTTTTTAATGAAATGAGTTGGTGGGTGGTACTGTGTGAATCTATTGGCTGGCAATATAGCTATCACAGGGATTAAAACAGAAAAGGATTTAACATTAGTAAATTCCTTGGTAGTTCCAAATGTCAGCTTCCCTTTACAGGTTATTCTTAAATAAGATACACACGTAAGAAAAAAATGACAAGCTTAAAGTAGCACCTGTGTAAATGGAGATATTGAATATTTTATCTACACTGGACGTTTATTACTTATATATCTTGGTTGTGGGCAGTGTTATACTCCATTATCATGCACACACTGCAACAGCACAGGGACCATTGACAAAACTAATAAAGACTGATAAAAATCAAATAAGCCTTCTACAAACAATAAGGTGATTCCAAATATTTCAGACATATCTGCAAGAAAAGTTCGAATTCATATTGGTTTATAATACGCAAGTATTATCTGCATATATTGACTTCTGAAGTCCATATAGAAAGGACATGACAGTTACATAGACTACCTTATAATTAGCGGAACCAGTTCCATATACGGTCACTGAGGAATCAGGCTGGGCTGGTCTAGATTATGTGACGCTGTATACTTTGGGCCCTTAAAATTAAACAGAATCTTTCACTTGCGCATCTTCAATAGTATCCATTAAGAATATAACATTACTAAAGATTCACAATAATAAAAATGTATACAACCTCAGAGTATGAACTAGACTTTGTTGCAAAGTCCAACGTTACTGTAAGACATTCACAAATTAAAGCTATGTTGTTTGTCGTACATTGATATTTATATTCACAATAAACTTTAATTGCTAATTGCGAATGATAAATAAGCCAATGTTTAATGCATTATCACGGACAGGAATACAAAAAATGTAAGTACAATTTGCAAATGTTTTTTCTATTGTATTGCACCTCAATCCTTTATCACAAGCGGTGTCTACAGTCAGTTTATACTCAAAGATTTGCACGTAAGCATTTTATGAAGACTGCGCTGTGAATCTTTACAGATAGCGCAAACATATCATTCTGTAATTACTACATGAACCAGAGCAATATAAATGCAGCATCTGCAAATGACAGTTACAGTAGACTAGCTTCGTCCCTCACCAGTTCAGTGTTAACTTCCAGGAGTTAGTATATTCCAATTATTTAGGATGAGTGTTTTCTCTTTATGAAAATGCCATCAACTATTCTTTCTTTTTTTTTTAGTTTAGTTAGTATCATATCCAGGAGAATGGGAAAAAAAGCAGAAGAGAACTGATTAAATCAAACAAAAGATTAGGGATTTCAGGAATGCATATAAAAGAGTATCAAAACAATTAAAAATGTGTTCTATTACTTAATGTGTTATCCCAATATTACTCACCAGAGACAATTTTAAGTGTATTTGTCTTTTAAAAAAAGAGGGGGGAGGTGTACATTTTTTTTTTAACTACATCTGGATGTAAGAAATGTTAAGCTTAATTAAAGAATGGTCCTCAGTCTATATCACAGTCCTTTCTAAATGTGAAGTTTCTTCTCTGTAATAAAACTCATTAAGATCTATATTTCCAAATGAACTCTAAACACAAAGTATGAATTTCAGTTTCTAACTAATAACATTCAGGAAAAAAAAGAACTAGATGTTCAATTTTTAATATTCGAGACGATCTACCCCTCAAGTGGAATGAATTTTGTGTTTGTATTTTTTGCATGAAAGAAAACAGCTAGATAAAATGTAATAAGTAAATTAAACCAAAACAATATTTTTGCACTAATCAACACTTTTTGTTTTAAAGGGCTATTTACGTCTTATTTTTCTAAATAAAATACTTTGATATTTCAGTGTGTAACTAACTTGGAACAGATAGTTTGGAACCATATGTTCAGAAGCCTGTTAAATTTTAAACCTAGGTTCTGTACGAATATCAAGGAGAAAAAAAAATGGTGTGCCTTTCTTAAAAGGCATGTTAACTTTGCAAATAAGGGAGAAGAAAAAGATGTGTGGTTACATTGCTTAGAATTATTATTTAGGACTTAAAATTTTTTTTTATTTAGTATGCCAGGTCTATTCTATGGCTGATGTACCATCTCCTACATTGGTTTTGTGTGTTCAGTACACATTGTGTGGATCTGTCGCTCATGTAAGATTGAATAAAATTAGGCCCTACCTGCAGCCTATTATAGATTATCAGGTTTTCATCACAGAACTGATCACGATTTAGAAGCCACTGTGCGGCATAGATGATGTAGAAAACAAAGGAACATCCCCCAACATTACTTTGTTCACACAGAATAGGCTACAAAGCTGAAGTGATCTGCGAGCTAACTGAAGCCACTTCTGCACTCCCTGTCTCCCCCCAGAGGGAAGGTGAAGAAGAGAAAAGGACACTGCTAGAATACAGAATGCAGGAATTGATCAGCAACACACTGATCTGGGAGCTTCATGTGTTTTTACCAGGACTTTACAGCACAGTATCCAATACTGAAATACAGCAGATTTACAGATAAATAACCTGGATTATAATAGGGCTTTGACAGTGCAAACTTCAGAGTAACAAAATCAATGTAGTTGTAATGTCTCTGGGTAAGAAGGAAACGTGACCCTGGAAGTCATTTAAAGCAAGTTACTAAAATGTTAAAATCAGAAATGCTTAGAAAGGGAGAGAATGAAAAGTCTTTCATCGGTCTGGAATAAAAGGCACCATATGGAGCGGAGTATAAGAATTAAACAAAGGTGGGAAAGAAATGTTCTAAACAAAATGGAGTCACTACTGCTAATACTTCTCCAGTAAAGCATTAAGACTCTTCCAAAGGTGAACATGTAACAAAACACAAGTGTTCTTTCTGTGCATCTGTGAAAACACAGATCTAAAACGTGCATATCAGCCGTAAAGCTGACAGCTGTCAATGCCAGAAAGTCCACCTGACATCACTCATTATATGCATGTCTCCAGCATATGACAATACAGCACATGTTTTGGTTGTTGGACAGTCAGTAGTAAAGGAAAGCGAGCCGCAATTGCTTGGACTCTCTATAGTTTTACATTGCCCATGCTCTTAGAGACCACTTGCAGATAGGCATCATGAACCGTGCTCAGGAAGCTGGAGTCATTCTGGAACAGAGAAGAGAAATAGGTCAATCACAAACATAAACATGGTAAAATAAACAACAACACAATAACTGCTTGATCACTGAATGTGTAGGAAGTCTTCAGTCACCTTGATGAGATGTTCCAGGGTCTCTTGGAGCTGAGAGCGGCTAAGTGTTAACCCTGCACCACAGGATCTCTTCAGATCAACTACTCGAGGCATCAAAGGTGTTGTCCCTGTTGCATCATCCTGGCTAGGGTGCCTTGTGACCGCTTGCTGGAACACATTAGGAGACCAGAGAACAGAAGCAGCATCTGTGGTTGTGGATACCCCAAACTGGGAAGCCTAAAGAGAAGAAATAAAACTCAATAATACTGCAAGAATAATATTACATAGGAACATAGAAAGTGAAGGCAGATAAGAGCTACATGGCCCATCCAGTCTGCCCAGTGGTTTAAAAAAAAAAAAAAACTATGCTGACTGTAGATCCTATTCACCCTCAATTTAATTTGATATCTTTATATTTATCCCAAGCATGTTTAAACTGTTCTACTGTGTTAGCCTCAATCACCTCAGATGGGAGACTATTCCACTATCACCCTTTCAATGAAGTCATTTTTCCACACATTTCCTCTGAATCTACCACCCTCCAGTTTGTGTTCATGCCCTCGTGTTCTATTACTCCTCTTCCTGTGAAAACTGCCTCCCTCCTAGCCAGTCACAACCCTTTATGTATTTGAAAGCTGCTATAATGTCCCCCCTCTCCCTTCTCTGCTCCAATCTATACATGTTTAGTTCCTCCAGCAACTAAACAAAGTTTAGTTGCTCTTCTCTGCACAGTCTCTAATGTATTTATGTCTTTCTGGAGATATGGCCTCCAGAACTGAACACAGTATTCTAGGTGAGGTCTAACTTGCCTCTCATCGCTTTGTTACATTGCTTGGCTACCTTTAAATCACATGAAATAATGACTCCTAGATCCCTTTCCTCCTCAGTAGTTTCTAATATAGTGCTATTAATGAATATTCAGATATAAGGTACATTGGACCTGATTCACAGGTCTGAATGACATAAGTAGGTGTGGATACTAAGTTTTAGGTCCCTCCCCCGTTTCCCCCATTCTTAAAGGCACTTAAGAGTGCCATAGGACGGCTACCTTAAGTGCCCTGCGTATTTTCCTTCTTGAGGAACATATGCACAGAGATCTCTTCCCCATCTTATGTAAATCCATCCCCCCACCCACTTAAGTAGGAAGACACGCCTCTTCCTACTTAAGTAACTACTTGTGGTCATAAAAAGTTAACTACATTCTTAAATACTGTAGCTTGCGTAGTCAGTATGAGTGTGCATGCGCCATAGTTAAATTCTTAAATATACATACACTAAGAAGCATGATCTTCTTAGGTGTGAACATGGTCCATTGTAATTAAGTGGCGCTTATTTTTTGTTCTTTACCATCCAATCACCCACGGGCTGCATATAACATTTTATAAAAAGTACAAAAATCACGATGATGCTGCAGACCAAAAAACTAAATGTACAGCTTATCCGCCTGCCAATAGAAGTGAAAATAAATCTAGCTCAGAATAACACCCACCTATCGATGTTAATTGAGATATTTTGGTGAGACGCTACAAGGATATTTCAGTGCAACAAATCACTGTCTATTTCTGCCTGCGGCTGCTCTATTTGTAGATAGCAGACATTCTATATCGTTGATTAGTCTCTGCAGGCTCAACGTTATCTCTAATACATTACAATGCCAACAAGCAAACTTCCATTGGCACTTATCTGTTGGCAGCATTGCCAAAAGAACCAAAGCTTATTATCAATATAGAGACATTACTTACAGCTACCACCTTCGATACACTCAAGGGTTGGGCATAGCTTTCAGGTTCTCTCTTTTCATGGGCATTCTAGAGAAATACAAAAAAGAGATGAAGAAAAATAAGTGTGTGTTTAGGGATTAAGGAAGATTAATAGATAGGGCTACAAACAACTGATTCATGCTGGTGGGGCAGAAAAAAAGTTGGCACATGGGGGCAGTGCGTGCAAATACTGAAATGCCAAAATGACAATGCATGTTCTGTAACTGCAATTGTGTTCCACTTTTTAAAGCATAAAATTTTATACAATTATTTTAGAAAAAAGCCTTCTGAAATTACTCATTTTCCACACAATGCCATAAAAGAGGTGATTTTATATATATATATATA
>WWET01002636.1:128207-168102 GCA_011038615.1 Limnodynastes dumerilii | reverse complement strand
ACCCGGTTAAAAAAATAAAAAACCCAGACATTTTAGTGCTACAATCATCAGCATGCCCAAGGATGGCAGGGCTTGCTAGCGCTTAGAGAACCACAAGTGCCAGCATGCCCTGTCATCCGTTACAACATCCTAGCAACAAAATACAATATAGGGCTGGCCCCCTACCATTAAAAAAAGACTTAACATTTAATGCCCCCCTATAAATAAAAGATTATTTAATAGTCCAAATAATAATAATAAATAAAAAAATTTACGCTAAAAAAATACACCAGTTACATAGGACAGTGCTGGTGGCCAAATTTCTAATACTGTTGGCACAGCTATAATTGGATCATTGAGTTAAATTTTTCAGGATCCTAATTAGTGACCGGCCAATGTTGGGTAATGGTAATCATAAGAGAAGTGCATTACCACTAGCTGGTCAGCTTAATTTTATCACCAGAACAAAAAGTACAACTCTAGTTATTCAAGACCCAGTATAAAAAAAAACCCACAACAACTGGGCAGACTGGAAGGGCCAGGTGGATATGATCTGCCATCACTTTGTATGCATGTATAAAAAATGCAAACTGGCTGGCAAATAGATGTCTAAAAGTAGTAAATAAAAGGCCTCAAATCAAATCAGGATTGCAGCAATCTATAGTAAGATATATCAATATATAATCATCTGAATTGCCCAAACGCGGTTATTCGTTGTATGTAATGCAAATTGGTAAGTACTCACAATGGAATGTTCACTGCATTGTAGCGGACAAGTGTAAATGCTTTCATATATCCATTGAATTGTACAGAAAGGACAAAGGGGCATGTGTGGCTCTTGTAAATGGAGACATGGTCAATTTCAATCAAGCACAGTCATGGTATATGAGACTGACCAGTGTGCCTGCAAGCCTGTTACTAGCAATGGGCCAGATCCAGACTTAAGGTCCTTTTACGTATGCATGTATACCTAAGTTACGCACTTCTAAGTATAACACACTCCCCTCAAGCGCACGTAACTTAGCTGAATTACGTATTCAGAACCCTACCTCAACCTTTCCTTGCGTATCTCGTCGTATGTAATGCCGTGTCGTACGGAAGTGCCTAACCCAGCCCATACTGTACAATTATGCCTCCCTCTGCCCACAACGCATATATTCGGCTTGCTTGGGATGTCTCACCCTATCGTACGGAGTTACATACGATTAGAGTTATGATGAGTAACATCTGCCAAGCACAAGCGCAGTGCGTTCTCGCAGGCAGATTTGCGCATGTAGCATGTGAAAATTAGCTGTCGTTATTAAATCTGGATCAGGCCCAATGTCATTAACCAACCTATCCTTTGTGTATAAGTTGTACCACTCTGCTTGTTGGAGGGCAGAGTATCTCTGTGCATCTCCTGTGCTGAGTATCTCTGTGCATCTCCTGTGCTGGTACTAGCCACACATGCTATGTACTGATCATTGGTGACATTATAAATGAATATTAAGATTTATAAATTCATATTTTTATGCTTTGTAACCACAGCGATTATGTCAGACTTCCACATAAAACTACCAAAACAGTTTATGTTTATCTTGTTTGTTTATCTTTTTGCTGCAATCTGACATCTTGACATATGTGAAGAATTACCAGAGAGCCGGCACAAGAAAGAAGATATTATATTTATTGCCTAATGAAGATTCAAAGGGGGAAGGGACATAGATTTCCACGCTACTAAAGGTCATGTATGTAATGATTTTTGGGGTAACTACTTTACCTGAGTCACTAGTAAACAAATGACAGTGATCATAAGTTCTTCAAGCAGCATTATTTCCCCTTTGCAAAGTTTCCTAGAGATAATAGCCGTGCTAGCGGAATAGAATGCTGTGTGACCTCTGTTAACATCGACAATCAAGGTTAAGAGTAATGTGAAACCTTCAGCATTGATACGGGTTTCCTTCCACCAGTAGATGGCACAATCGCACCAATAATTTCCACTTTCAGACACTGGACCAGAGCTGGAAATGACAGAGTGTATGGTGCTATACTATACTGCCACTTCACCCACTGATTTGACTGAAAAGCTGTAAACCTCTAGTTACTTCTATTCTTTTCTATGTTTAAATATTAAAACTTCTAAACGTCTATACCAGCACTATTAAATTTCCACCACTGCTCTGGACCTCAAATGAGGGTCCATTATTTTTAAGAATTGGGAGAAAATATGAAATATACCCCTTTTTATTGATGCAAGCAGCTCACAACATATACAAAGCAAAACCTATGCAACATTTATCAACAGTACATTAATATAGAGCACAAGCAATTGCGTCCTCAGGGAAGCGACTTATTCTTCATTCTAGACTAGCAGACGTGTATCTGTAGCACCACTTCAATAACTGCTTACTAATTGCAAGATCAATATTAATCTCTATTTAATACCATGGAGTGATCTTCTTGGGTTGCGGCATCTATTTCCTTGCAGGAAAGGTGTCCTCCAGGCAATGGAAAATGACAATGACTCCCATCCACAGTCACTCAATGACCAATGACATTTTCAATAGGTCAGGGAGCACTCGGTTACTAGATTTGCAGCCAACCAATCATATATTTGGAAATTATGCTTAGTGCAACCAATCAGAATAGATGAATAGTTCTGCATCCATATTGCGCAATACAGGCAATGGTAAGCGTTAAGCCACCATGCAAGTATTGGCCTAAACTCAGATAAAATAACTGTATTAGCAAGGGTATGTATCTGCTGCATTGTCGTTACAAACCTGTATTTATTTTTCTGCTAAACATTAGGCAGACAAGTGCATTCTTTTAGCTAATCCATACATATGGCCTCGGCTCTGGTTTCCAGTGAACTGTATAAAAGCACAGTAATCAAAACATACTGGGCATATGGTGTGACCCCACACAATTAGATAACAAGAACAGCTACATGACATGAAGTGCTGACCACTGCCTGCTAATTGCAGGCATCCAATTAAACGAATGTGCTCCAGCACAGCAAACATTACACAGGAGGTGGGGGTAGGCGATCATTTGCTAGAAAATGACTGCCCTCCATTCAGATTAGCAGCACGTGTGACGTCTTGTTTCTCCGGCCTGCTGCTGTGCTCCCAAGGCTTGTGAGTGTCAGGAACATGTTATTTCTCCTTGGGGATTCAGATCATGTTCACATTACCCAGTACCGAGCCGCTGGGAAGTTTATCACAAGAAAGTTTAGTCTATACAAGACCCGTGAAGGTTCAACTTTTTTTTTTTTTTTTTTATCATGCATATTTAATTCACTTGTGCTTTGGTTTTATTACTGATCAATAACCTATGCAATATGTAGCATTAACTAGGCCTGACCTTCAATAAAACCATAGTTTAATTGAAGACTACCGATATTTATGTCAATTGCGTATTCTCACCCCCACAGTGAAGGGCCGTTGAGAACTGCTCAAACACCTTCATGTCGAGAGCCTTTCATGGTACCAGCCGATTCATCTCCTACCCTTATGGTTTCCATGTGAGTAGTGAAGTATGCTTTAGAAAAGAATCTGATCCAATAAATTATTAAACAAAACCTAAGAAAGTTCAGAGAGAAAGCCTAGAAAAAGTAAACTGACAGAAAGTATCCCAGCAGGGAAGATCAATAACGCAAAGATCACCATTACCTTCTGCGGAGACGCTGCTTTAACTGACAAATAAGACGACCAAAAGTCAAAATACTAAAGCACGCCTTTACCCAAACTCTTTACTTTGAGTAAATCTCCCTTTATTTTCCGTATACAAGAAAAAAAGAAAAAGAAGAGAAAAGAAAAAACTATTTTCACCGCTCCATTAGAAAAGCACTTCAAACGAGGCTGGTGCAGGAGCCTGGATAGTATGGAGAGTAATCTGCATACCCCACTCCTTCATTGCAGAATCCTTTCACACTGCACCTCCCACTGTTCCCAGGACAGAACTCTGGATCCAAATGCGTCAAACAAATGTGCAAATAGCGGTCCTAACTAATACGCCTGCCCGCATCCGATCCTATATAACATTGTGGCAATGTGTTCAGAAAGCAATGGGTTGTAATTTTAGGCAGCAGACCAGCCACTGACTGACAGCCAGGATCCAGCTTCTCTTACTGAAGATCATAAAGGGCCTTATTTACTAAGCTGCGGGAAAAGAAGTGGAAATGTTGCCCATAGCAACCATTATCCAGTAACTGAAAGGAAAGTGAGAGCTAGAATCTGATTGGTTGCTGTGGGCAAACATCTCCACTTTCCAAACCTGCAGCTTAGTAAATCTGGCCCTAAGTGTTAGTGATGTCACTGGTTCCTAGCACACATGTAAGACTGCAGCCAGGACACACATTGACTGACTCTTATTTATTACCAAGATTATTTTTACATTTTTATTATTAAATGTTAAACATTTGTTTAAAATTTTTGCAAAATAATTCTATCTTCTGAGAAAGTGTTCCAAGGACTATAATACAACATAAGTGACAATATATAATGAGCGGTATGATGCAGAGATACGTCAAATGACCTCATTATCAGCATATATGGAAGCAGGTTAGAGCAGTGCTCCTTGATCCCTAGGAGGACTAAGCGATGTGCACTTCCCTGAAAGCCTCCCTAAGGCACATTGCTCAGAATATTCCCTGGAGTCTAGAGATGATATTCTGTAAAAAGAATTAGTGTAAAATCCATCCCAAATTCAGCGTATAATCCATGAATATACACATCGGGCCGTATTCAGAGATCTCTTTTTGAGGGAAGTTTTGTGCGTATTTTTAGGATCGGATCAACTGCGCATACGTAGTAACTTTAAGTACGTAGTTTGCACCGACTATACGCATGGAAGTGCCTAACGGATGTAAATCGCACTTGGGGAGATACGCACGGAAATCAGATGTACGGGAAAATTTACATAAAAGTGAGTGGGGGGAAGCATTTAAATGAACGCATGGAAGCGTGGTTATCATGAATCGCATGGACGGAGCACATATACGCACAAAGTACACCCGGAAAGAACAGAGTGGTCTATGGATTTGTACTTCACTGACCACACGTCTGGGAGAGGGGAGTGTCGGGGTTGGTGGGCGTTTCCTTGCTGCACAGAAATAAATACTTTGGAACGGATTCCCCTTTAGGTGCACACATCTATAAATACTCAGCATTTAGATGTACAGTATTCAATTCAAATCAACTCCGCCTTCTATGTAATTAAAAGTAAAGTCAGCACGTACCTTATCCTGGGACGCAGAAGTAGAGTTACGCTCCACTGACTCACAGCTTTCCGTCTTTGATAGATGAGAGTTCTTTATAGTGCTGAAATCAGAGTCATTTCCATGTCCCTAGACCAAGCAGATGAGTTACATACTGGTGAATACATGTGTCAAGGACATTTCCCTTTTTATAAGACTATTAGTAATATAAACGCAAATATCAGTATAATAAAACTAGACAATGTATGTCTCTAAATACCACAAGATTATTACATTTTCCATTGCATGAACCTAATTGGCACAAACATATGGAACGTGCCCATATCCAGAGAATATTAGGATATCAAGCAGTGTTGTCTTAGCATGAAAGGACCGGATTCAGACTCTCTCTGATTGGAAAGAGGCTGCATTAGGTGACTGCACATGCAGGGCCGGATTCAGAGATCCGATTTCACGCGGAGTTGCGTGCGTATTTTTAGGTACGTTTTAACGGCGTATGCATAGTTATGTAGAATATACGTACGCATGTGCTTTAGGCACAGACATGTAAATCGCACTTGGGGACATACGTACAGATGGGCAGGGTTGAAATATGTACTTGAAAATTTCCATGAAAGTGGGTGGGGGGCATTTATATGATCGCTTCAGGGCGCGGCTATAAGGAATCGCACGCACGGAAGACATAAGTCCACACGTAAACAAGAGAGTGGTTTATGGAGGAGTAAGTCTACGATTGCACAGTCGGGAGACGGGAGTGTCGTGGGTGTTGCCTTGCTACGTCTGTGCGTAAAGACGTGCACGTAGTAAATACGGATCTGTGAATATGGCCCGCAGTATCCAGACTTCTGCACTGACTGCGTGTATGCTTATGTAAATTGTATGATAAGGACATTTCAGCCTTTACGTCCTACCCAGGTCACCAAGCTGTCCCCATTTTACATGGTAACAGCGTGGAAATGTGAAAGTCCTGCTCCCGTGCGCCCATGCGTGTAAGGGGTGTGGCCTCTTATTGCCTGTACAGGACTCGGGATACAGTGGGAACCTGGCTTTAGATCTCCAGTGCGCTTGGAGCTCTGAGCGTAGCACAAGCGTCTATCTGGACTCAGACTCAGGTTTTTGCTTGCTCCTTGCAGGATATTTAAGGAAACCAAGACTAATTATAACTAACATTTCTATGCAAATAGAAAGTATGGTTTAAAGAACATCAGTCATTTTTTCTTATGTTACCATTTGACTGTCATTCTTAATCCAGGTATAGGCATGAAAATGAAGTTAAATAGACATTTGGCTACTGATCGAGCCTCAGTGGATTGCAGTTGTGTAGTTGTCAGTCTGAGAAGCCAGTCTTAAGATGGGAATAACTAAGACCCTTATCACGTCTACATATTTTTATCCAGGTCTCAAAATCACATCCTGCTCTCATGTAGTCTGCATTCAGCAAGCAGTCTGAGGATTAAGTTGTACTTAGAAGTGCAGATTAAGTCACTTGGGTCCTTAATAAATCTCTAGGTGCCTTTGTGGACATGCCAGACTGACATCGGGGCCAATCTTGCGTGGGCGGCTCATTAGGATTATTTTATGATCCATCTGGAGCACAGCAGCTAAACAACGAAGTTCCAATTGCGGACCTATGCTTTAATTATCACAAGCGAGTGTGCAGGGATGCTGCTGTAAAGAGAGCGGGGCAGAATACTGTCTGAAGCAGTCAAATTTGTAAGAGGGATCTACAATAAACTGTTGCACAGGGATGAGCTCCCTTTATCTGCACTAGGTGTCAGATTTACTAAGCTGCAAGTTTGGAAAAGTGGAGATGTCACCCATAGCAACCAATCAGATCCTAGCTCTCACTTTCCTATTACATACTACAGAACGTCAGCTAATATCTGATTGGTTGCGTTGGGCAGCATATCCACTTTTCAAAACTCTATAGTCCGGGTCCCATGCATCTATCTAAAGCCTTCATTGGTGTACCCCAAATCATCTACACATTTGTGTGTTCCAGTATATAGAACTTGCTGATGCTTATTCCACCCCTCCCCCCAGATTAGAGAGATTAATTGTTTTAACGGTTACATTACAGAGATGATGGTAATGTGCAGTTGTTTTGAAGGTTACTTTGACTGTTCTAGAGAAACCGGATCATAAGATCCCTTCCAGATGCATTTACAGCTATGATTGCAATGTATGTGTTAAAGTAACATTCTATTATCATGACTCTACGATTTTTTATTTTATTTTTGTGCTAATGGTGTACAAATCTTTTTGCTTTATTACCTTGTTTTAAAAAACCTGCACCCTCTATTTATATATGGTTACTGAGCCATGGGTCTTGCAGTTACATATATTTTGATATACACACACACTTAACACAGCTTCTGGAGTTGGACGGACACACTGACCTTTTCATAATCATTCTTGGCTTTGCTTAGCATCTCCAGGATGTCTATGGGTCGGCTGAGGCTGCCATTTATACTAATAGGACTCTGTTTACAGTTTTTCACTTTCTCAGATTCTTGCTGCACGACTCTGAAAATATAAGGACACAATAGAGCATAATATAGGATTGGTTTACAGAGGACAGTGTTAAACATTGCAACTGGCATGTACACCTAGCAGGGATGGTTGTTGGGCCTTTTAGGGTAAGATATAAAAAAATAAAATAAAATAAAATAAACAAAGACAAAACATCGATGCGCACTTTGAAAATGGTGATCAGGGTCCGTTACGCAGCTTTCGTCTTACGTACGTTGTTTTAAGAATTGAGCTACCACGCGTGTGTGGTAGGTTATTTACGCTAACCACGTACCATTTCTGTACGTAGATTGCGGAAGCACGGTCTAAAGATCGCGCTTACGCAATCCACGTACATAAGTGGTACGTCGATAGCATAAATAAGCTACTACGCATGCGTCGAACATGTATCTGATTGTGCAAAGGGAGTGGTCAGGCGTAAAGTGTGAGATCATTGCAGGCTTGTGAACGAAGATCCCTGCACACACTTCTTGTTTATCTAATTGCATAAGTATCAGATGACAGGATCCACAAATCCATGCTATACCTGATTTACGCACGTTGCATGCGTAATTGGGGTGTCTGGAGGGCAGGGTGCATACGCCTGGCAGATATTTCGCAGCGGATCTCCTATTATATGGAAGGTCTACCCCTCTGCTTGCCAAAAGTATGCAAGATGGGTGGGAGGAGATTTCAATTTTACAGTATGAGTGTGACTTAAGACTTCCACACCGCATCAGTGGTCACATGGACCGTGTAACTGAGCAATAATCCGCACAAGAGAGGGGAGTAACGGGAATTCACTGTTCTCTAGCGCAGACTGACAGATGTCCGTGCCTCCGGTCTGAATTCCGTCCTATATGCTTAAGAGTGTCAAGAGAAATATATTCAACAGCACCTGACCACTCTCTATTCTCAGCGTCAACATAATCTTGGTATTTCTTTACATTACTGACATTATTCCCCAAACGAAACATTAAATCTTTAACAACTGCAACTAAATATAGATGAGACAGTTGTACATAGACTATCCCCAACTGACCCTCCCAATGCAGCTTCTGCTTCACCAGCTAAACCCTTTCAGGCCAAAATGTAGCCATGACAATTCATTGCAAAAAACTCATATTCATATCCCTCCTGTAATCCTCTTTAATAAAAAAAAACCCTATTAATCAACAAAATAAGCTTTGCAAGTGCAGAGCGGCAGCAGAACTGGTTCTGTCGTGTTTGAAGTCTTGTACAGAACAGCTGACGGCAATGCTCCATCCAAACGATTCTTTAACATGTCAATCAATCGAGTCACCATTTCTGCAGGTCCCAAAGCTGTCCACCAATGTTGCCCGTTTCAGATCAGACGGACCGTGTGTCATTCTATACTGAAAAATCTCACTCAGACTTTGTGTCATGTTGGTGGCAAATAAAGTTTAGAGAAATAACAAATAAACGTTCATGAGTAATTCACTGGGCTATGGCTAATAATGCCACTATCTACGTATATGGAGATAGTCACAAATCCAGTTTTAGGCATCAGTAGTGCAGGTTTTCAAGGTCATATTAAAATACACTGTAAAGAGCACATAAATCCTCAGTTACTTAATTCATCACTGGAAGGAAGTGTTACAATGTACAGCAGAAGGAAAGTTATGTTTATGCAAAAATGTTGGCCAATAAACCCTAAATTATTCTATTATATCTTATTGCTTCCACTAAAAGTTCCATAGAAAATATCATAATGTCAATGTACAGCATACGTGTTTATATGTTAAAGACCCCGGCCGGCAATAATGAATGTCATAGTAAAATGTATGTATGCTTAAAGTACATTTCTACACATTTTCAAGAGGACCTGGGGTTAGATTTACTAAACTGCGGAAATGAAAATTGGAGATGTTGCCCATAGCAACCAATCAGATTCTAGCTGACATTCTGTATTATGCAATAGGAGAGTGAGAGCTAGAATCTCATTAGATGCTATGGGCAACATCTGCCCATAACATCTTTTCCGCAGTTTAGTAAATATAGCCTTTGGGCTTCATATTCTTTATTCCACGTTGCGAGCCGTATTCACAGATCCGTTTTTACGGCGGATTGCATGCATATTTTTTAGGAGCGGATTAACTGCACACGCGTAGTAATCTTTTCCATGCAAATTACGTAGTATTTACGCATGGACTTGTGACTCGCACCTAGTGACATAAGTACGGAGGGGCGTGGTTTAAATCCGGACGGTAAAAGATACGTGAAAGTGGGTGGGGGGTGGAAGCATTTAAATGGGCATTTGAGGGTGCGGTTAGATAAATACACACATGCGCGTGTAAGTACACACGTTAAGGGTGGCCTATGGAGGTGGAAGTCATCGAAAAACTGTCCATGCGAGGGAAGCCTTGTGGGTGTTGCCGTAGCAAATACGGATCTGTGAATACGACCCTGCAATACTGCCTCTCTAAGCTGGGAATAGAATACAATAAATTATATTATTTGTTATATTCGGAGAAGAATTTAAGTGTATACAACTTTAATGCACACCAATGGATTAAATATATATACAAATGATCTTCCCCACTCACCACAGATTTTCAGTGACATAAAAACAGGTAAGACTGTGTCAGACATGATGTTGGGTCCTTTCACCTATCCCTCTTGTCACAGAGACATTGGCATGTTCTGGTTTTTGTCAGATATGGAGAAACGAATGTGTCAGGGTCTTATCATATAAAGTATATCCCAATTCATGTTTACAAGCAGACAGGGCAGTAAAGTAGGTGAAGATAAACGTAAAATATTATTGGATTGGATCCAGGCCTCCAATACGGCAGCGTTTGAGGCTCCAAGCACCAGCAGCAGGGGACCAATACCAGATCCGCGCTGAATCCACATACGTACAGGTACGATCCGTACCCTCCCTTAAAACTTCCGAGTGCACATTACTTAAAATGGGGATGGCTTGGAAAATCTGACTTCCTTATGACCTTACGGTACACTCTGAATATATCAAGAGACACCAACTTCCAGCCCGCCACAATGAACACTTCCAGTACTAAAAAATCTGCATCCGGAGGAAGTGCGACATATGCGCATGTGCCCATGAGGTCGTTTTCCAAATGCATTTTACAGGAGTCTGGACCCAGTCCATTATCCCTCATGCTTGATGAATGGTGAGCAATATTGAGTATCTATAGGCAGCACGGTGGCTCAGTGAGGAGCACTTGTGTCTCACAACGCTGAGGTCATAAGTTCGATTCCCAGACAAGTCATTATATGTGTGGAGTTAGTATGTTCTCCCCGTGTCTGCATGGGTTTCCTCCAGGTGCTCCGGTTTCCTTCCACACTGGTAAATTACAGAATAAATTAATCCTAATGTCTGTGTGTGTGGAAGTAGGAATGTGAAAAAGGAACAACAATTGGTAAGGTAATTGGTATGTAAAGTACTACTTTGGCTTTTTTCTGGATTCTTTTTGGACAAGCCCCTTCTCCCAATCCTTCCCCCAATCACTTCTACTGTGACAGAATGATGACACTTTACTAAGCTTGATAGGAAAACTATGCAGTTAAAGGATTATAGATAAAGACTCAAGACTTTTTGTCAATAAGAATGAGAAGGTCCTTTATGGAAATGTTTAATGAGAATCCATCCCACACATACATACTATATTATATATTAGAACACTGGCACAAAAAAAAAACAAAAAAAACAAGTTCTGGAAGTTAAGGGACGCATTTCCCATCCTGATCAACTTTTACAGTGTTTGACAGTGAGTGACCCACTGTCTGGGGGAGAGACACCCACCACTTAATGCAGCAAACTGAATCATTTATAAATATTTATATCTGAACAATCAAAAAAAGTTGCAAGAGATGAGTCAGAGCAAAAAGACAGAGCAATTCTAAAACCCTAACCTGGCAGCATGCAATGTTTACTCTGCACAACAGACACAGCGAAGAAGCTTGAAATGGATCAGAGCAAAAAAGTCAGTGACAAGCCTAATATACCCACAAGATCTAGTAACAAATATAGACAATGGATAGCAGCAAGGACCATGGTCACTTTCCCATACATTACGCAGCATTACGTTTTTGGCTTTACTTTAGGTTACTAGAGGAGAATTGAGTAAAATAACAGGCAGAATGAAAGTGATTAATACTTTAAGATAAATATTGGTGAATGGTGATATATATATATATTATTTATTTTTTTGTTTTGTTTTTTGTTTTGTTTTTTAAAGCAAAGCACTAAGGTTATTATAGTAAGTCATTTGAAATGATTCTCATTGACTCCTGATTACAAATACAGATCTAGTAACAAATATAGACAATGGATAGCAGCAAGGACCATGGTCACTTTCCCATACATTACGCAGCATTACGTTTTTGGCTTTACTTTAGGTTACTAGAGGAGAATTGAGTAAAATAACAGGCAGAATGAAAGTGATTAATACTTTAAGATAAATATTGGTGAATGGTGATATATATATATATTATTTATTTTTTTGTTTTGTTTTTTGTTTTGTTTTTTAAAGCAAAGCACTAAGGTTATTATAGTAAGTCATTTGAAATGATTCTCATTGACTCCTGAATTAATTACAAATACCTTCTGGCAAATTATGCAAATTACATTGTGGAGGGCTGGCAAATTTCACACAAGATTCAGTTTAAAAAGCTCCTGTCTGTGTAATTTCATCATCAAGGTGTGAGGCTTCAAATATAAAGGCTCTACAACTGGTTTCAAAATAAAAATAAAACACAAATAATCCATGCAAGCTAATAATATGATCAGGAGCTTAAAATAGGGCCAGGAAAACACTGCTACAAAATTCATTCAACATTATATTAAAAAACCCTGTTTCATATATTGCACTATAAAGAGACACAGTTGTGAAATAAAAAAAAAATAAAAAAAACGTACAAAGAAGCTGCAGGAGAGCCACTATTTACCACCCATTGAAGCTGCTGGGAGAGACGCTCCCAACAAAGCAACGCTGCTGAGAGCTTCCTCCCAGCTGTTTCAGAGGGCAGGAGGGTGGATATTGCTCCACAGTCACTCCAGCGCATCAGTCTTATAATAGTCGTGCATTGGGTGATTAAAACCCAAATAAATCCAGCTTAAGAAAGGGTAAGTTGAGAGCTATCTGGTTGCCTTATACAGTTTGGCTGGCCACAAAGCCAATACATATGGCAAACAAAAAAAAAATATATAACTCAAACAAGGTGACCTTGTAATGTATAGTAAACATACACTACACAGACTTAATAGAAATTGTGTTAAAATTTCAAACTAAAGATTTATAATACTACTTAAACAGAGTCCTCAGTGTGAAATATCTCATGGCAGATTTACAATGAATGTGCTTCTGATGATAGATCAGTTTATCGGAGAAAGGTTTGTATCTGCTTTTCCATGTACTCTGTCTAAATTAGACATCACTGGATAGAAATTATTCATCAAGTGGATTATTCATCATTCCCACATCACCAAATGGGGAAAGGAAAGTTAATTGGAGAGAACGAAATCTGTTGTGCATCATCTATCATATAAAAGTAAGTATGGCCCTTTCAAGACAATGCATGTACCGCAGAGCCGAAATTACCCATCCAGATGATCACAGCCTTGCGGAATGGGAAACACAATTAACAAAATTAATTGAACTTCCTTACTGGGAGAATGGGCATCTGGTGAGGTGTTTCACATACCCACAGACTGAACAAAGTTCCTGATTTTGTAACAAATACAGAGTTTCTACTCCCAGATAACTTCCTAGTTACAAATCAGCACATCCTGCTACAGTTCTCCTCCTAAGATAATTTTATCATGGGTGATAGTAGAGCAGGGCACACACTGAGAAATAATAATAACGAGATGACATGGTTACTATTCTAGCAAGCGACTATGTCCCCGATGTAGTAATATACACTGAGAAGATCCCCTCCATCAGATCGTTCTTTATTTTTTCCCCAGCATGCAGTTTTGCTACTATCCTTTAAAAGATATCGGGCATCATTGATGTGAAATAGTAGGAGCTCCTAAATCTGCCCTTCCTGTTTCATGCTCTAATGAGTATAATTTATAACAGAAATAAAAGGTTTTGTTCATATAGCGCTCAATGTTTTAAGTACATGCACTTTCGTGCCTCTAAACAGGGAGAGGTAAGCGCTACACACAGGTTATTACATTAGGTGTAGTCTTGGAGAGGAGACCAAAATAATTAGTTGGCAACAAATTTGATAATTTTTTTGTTATTTTTTTTTTTTACATGCTTTTTTAAATTGATTTGATAAAACACTACTACATAGAGGTATAGAAGCCTTTTTTTAATGGAATTCGAAAGTTCCAATAAAAGGGATTGTTTAGTTTCCAATAATAAATTAGAAGACCTTCAAGCCTCACAGCTCAGACATAAAAGATTCAGCCATCATACTCACTTGGACATCAGCTTTGCAATCCTCTGGCAGTCCTTCTCATCATAAAACCAGATACTGTAAATGGACACTGAAAGAGATAGACACACACAAAAATATAAGATAAGCGCCACTATCATCTGTGATGTGTGTCTTCTCCAGTCACACAAGATAGCCACAAACCACACACACAGGCTGCACAACTTCAAATTCCAAACCCCCAGATAAGGCACAAGGCTGTTATTTTAGCTTCCACTTTAGAAAACGTTACAGGGGTGTAACCTCTATGGGTGCAGCTGGCAGAGGAGAGAAGGACCCTTGGTAGATGCACTCATGGAACTCTAAGCAAACTGTCAAAGGATGCAGCTTAAGACAGAGCGTGCTACATGTATAAATAAAAACACTGGGCCTGATTCAGAGGCTGAAAAATAAGAACTTAAAGTTACACCTGGGCAAAACCATGTTGATTTCAGGGGGGGTCAAGTTAATTTTATTCTATGCATGCAGGGAGAATGCTTTGCTTTTACTTATTGCACACAGATACCTGATCAGCTTCACTTTTAAACTGCTAATTAGACTTGAGCTGGGAAACATCACTTTTTAACTATAATACTGTTGCAACAAATGACATTTGACTCCCCTGAAATCAGCATGGTTTAGCCCAGGTGTAACTTTAAGTTCTTATTTTCAGCCTCTGAATCAGGCCCACTGTGCTAGATCCATAATTACGCAATGGGGCCATTTTCCGTTTCACTTCCTTGCTAGGGGGCCCGAGTCAGCCAATTGTGACCCTGTTTTTACACCTTAGATATCTAAAACTATGTCTTAACACATACATTAAAATGAGCAAAACGCTAACCACAGCGATATACTGCAATCACATTACAGGATGGTCATGTTTAAGGCGACTGTGGCATCAACACACGTTAGGGGAATTTCAGTTTGTGGAATAAGGCAAAAGACCAACTTCACCAATATGTTATAGACAATGGATAGTGCGATCAGACCTAGCACTGGGACGAGATGCAATCGTTTACATTCCCATAATAATATGCAAACCGATCAACCTAAATAATTAGGAAAGGTGACAAAGTGGATTAATAAGACAACGCAATCCCATAAAAAAAATTATTTACCAAATCTGTCAGTCCCTGTGTTAATAGTCTTGTTGCGTACAAAGGGCTAGACAGGCAGGTAAAGAGTTTACGCACTATAAGCAGAAATAAAGACAACAGATACTTCGGGCCACATTCAGACCTCTGTTTCCCGTGTGTGCACGCCGCCAGAAAATCACCCAACTTCCACAACCAGCTTGCAGAAAACAAGTGAAGTTCGAACCTATGAATGATGCCCTATGAGCAAACAGCCCAAATCCTCTAATAAGTATCACCTTCTGAGTAAAGTCGCACTAACCTTATATATTAAGTGTACAGAACAGTGAGTGACCTCCAACCAGAGCTGCACCTAGGGGGTTGGAACAGGGCCTACGCCTCTGCCAGCTTCACTTTCAGAGTCACAACCGCCTGCTACACACTTTATTACTAGTATGCAACGGCTCTGCAGATGCTGCCAAGGAGTAATAGCGGCGGAGGTTAGCCAGAACCATTACCTGTACTAACAGAGAGTGGCTCTGGCTAATCCCCGCTGCTACTACTCCCCAGGAGCATCTACAGAGCCCCGGCTCGCTACTAATACAGCGTAGCTGACGGCAGCGGGTGTGAAAGTGAAGCTGCCAGATGTCAAGTAGAAAAGTTTATAAACAGCATACCTCCCAAGTGTTCCGATTACAGCGGGGCAGTCCCGCTTTCGGGAGACTCACAACTAGTCCGGAGAGATCAGACTATCGGGATAAAGTTGTTGTTTTTTTTGTTTTTGTTATTTAAGCCTGTGCCACGCTGTGTATGCGGCAGGGCTTTTCACAGAACAGAACAGGTAATACAGGGCTTCTATGGGAACCCTGTAGGACCAAACCTGTTACTGTGAATGGCAGAGACATAACCTATGCAGTCATTGGATTTGGTTCTACAGGGCTCTGTATTACCAGTACTGCACCAGATGACCGCAGACCAGACAGAAAGAGGGAGCACCGAGGAGGAAGGGAGAACACATCAAAGGTAAGTAAGAGAAGACATGGAGGCTGGACATTACAAGGGGCAGACATGGAGGCTGGAAATTACAAGGGGCAGACATGGAGGCTGGACAAATAATAAAGGGGCAAATATGGAGGCTGGACATAATAATAAAGAGGCAGACATGGAGAATGGAAAAATAAACAGGCGGGGCGGGAGATATGGAAGGCAGCCCTAATAATAAGAGGCAGACATATGAATGGTTGTTAAATAAAACAAGCAGGCATAGACCCGCTGGTCTGGGCGGTGCAAGAAACACCCACTTTCCCAGACACGCCCACTGAGTGGTACGAGACACACACCCCCACCAGGTCACAAAAATTTGTCCCTCTTTCGAATTCTCAAATCCTGGGAGGTATGAAACAGCACTCAGTCAGAACGGCGACCAAACTGCGCATGTCTCCAAATATGCTAGAACTTAAATTATCCCAACATAAGTAGAGATATGAAAAATGAAAAGCTGACCATGCATCAGCTGATGAACAACAACGGTTTGTTAGACTGTAGAGATCGGGTGCAGTGTTTGTCATCCCATCACAAAGAGATACAAAAAAAGAAACTTTAGCTCAATGTCAAATTTACTTTTTTAAGGCAACCGGTAATCATACATTCTTGCTCTCACTTAAAACCTTTACAGAATCTCTGTGCAAAAGATGTCAATGATACAGAGTTTACAAGTTCAACAATGAAGTTGTAAAACAGGAGACTACACGGTGCTTCAGCTGTTACCGCTGCAAGGAAAGAAGATTTCTAAACAAGCATCACAAATCAACTCGCGTGTCAGGATGTTCCCCAGCTGTCACCAGTCTCTGTGCAGGCCTAAACACAAGCTGATTCACCATCTCCACGCTGACATCCACCCAAAAAGAGACTTTGGAAGCTCTGGCCAAAACGAAATTTGATCATAAGCGGTAGTGTTTCATTATCAGAGAGGTAAAGGCGACTTCATGTAAATGTGGAATGCAGTTTTTCTAAATCTCAAAGTGAGTTTTGCAGTTACGGAATATCTTGAGATGCTGAGGTTCCGGCAATTGCTACTTTGGGGTAGATCCAGAACTACGTGTGCCGTACGTTTATTCGCGGAGCGTATTTTCGTGCATGCAAGTTCGCTACACTCCCCTCGGCACACCCCATGCACGGACGTATTTTGTCAAGATACGCTTCCCAAACCCTACCTTAACTTTTTCCAACGTAACCGCTGTCATACGCACGCGTACGTATGGGCTGAACGAATTTACGCAGCTAAGCACGCCCATACTGTACACTTTAAATACCACCCCCCGCCTACTTCACGTATTTCAGACATATTTTCAAGTAACGTAAATGTGGCACGCCCACATGTAAGTATTTACGTGACATATACGTGAATGGCCCATACGTTCACAATTACGCTACGTGAATGATCGTATTTTCTATGGTTCTAAACAGCGATTTTACGTCTCCGCCACGCGTAAATTCGCTTCGAAGCGTTGTTCTGGATCAGGCCCTTTGACAGTGATACAGCCTGCAGTCTATGGAGACTGTAGCATATTACACAGGATTGGAGTTTAGGAAACACTTATTTCAGCACCAGTTCACTCCCTAAAGTTTTAATTTCAACAACCTGATATTTACACTCTCCGGAGTACCTGCTGTGACATTTACAGTTCCTGGTACCTGCTGCACCCATGCACTGCACTTCCCTGGATAATGGTTAAGAATTATGGTTAGGCTTAGGGTCAGGATTACTGTAATGCTGACCAAAAATGTCATCAGCATTACCATCTTCAATCAGACTGGCGTCGTGGTAACAACTCTGGTCCGGATTCGGTTACATAGTTTTCATCTTACATAAAGACTGCGCTTACGCTATCTACGTACAGAAATGGTACGTAGATAGCGAAAATAAGCTACCACACATGCGTAGTAGCTCAATTCTTAAAACAACATACGTAAGACGAAAACTAAGTAACTGTGAATCCGGAACACTATCACATAGAAAAACGCAGATCAGTGAAAGCGGACAGCATTTTAGTACCAGCGTGTGAACAGTCAGATTTGGGATCATGGGAGGGGCACACCACACCACATGAAAAGCATTTTGTGGATGGTGAGGGTTAGGGTCAGGCTGCGAGACAAGGGGCCTGATCCAGACCTACACCCGCCGTCGCTAGGACGGCGGGCGTAAGATCGGCTGAATAGCCGATCTGCACATGCGCCGGGCAGATGTTGCCTGGCGTCGCTACGGCAACGCCCGATCGTGGATAGGGCGTCTGTAGTAGCGCTGTAGGTACGCTGGAGGGGACGTCCCCCAGCGTCCCTACGTTCAGGTTAGTGTAGGTGGGCGGGGGGAACTAGTTTAATGAGGACGGCAGGGCTAGGCGACCATACGCTCCTGTGCGAGCGTATGACCCCTTCCTTACACCGGCTGAAGTTAGGGTAGCCTTCAGCCGGCGTAAGGAAGTGGCCATATGCCCGCACAGGGGGAGTGTCAGGGAAAGTGAACGCCGATAAGCTGTTGTTTAGTAAGCACAGCGCATCGGCGTAGGTCTGGATCAGGCCCAAGGTGTGTTATGGTCATGTTAATAGAAGTGTATGTGTGAGGCTTCAGGTAAGGGTAAATCTTACCTGTCACTGTTGCAGCAGTCGGATCGACGCTGGTTTTCTTTTTGCAGCGGTCGCAAAGTGACTGCTGTCGGCACCGCACGTCCAGAACACGATACGTTGAAAATTGACATGTTATACCAGCAAACCACACCCAAGTCTGCCTATGCCTGTACTTCGTTAAATACAAGCCACGAGCATAGAAGCCACCCAAACAAAATGGTGGTCATTAAAACAGAGTGACATGCCTAAAAGTCCAGTGTTCATACACGCTGTCCAGCAAGAAAGAGAGAGCACAGAGCGACAATAGCAGCAATATTACCAAGGATTTCATTTCATAGCAGCCCGCTCCCCTGAAGAATAAGGAGACTCATTTGTACAGTGATTGTGTCCTGGAAGGAGTCCCCCTCACAAAATACACTTGAACTGCCTGCCAGAAGAGGGGTTTTAGAAACCTGTTTGCTGAAGAAATAAAGATAAAGGACTCACAGTGATGGCTTAATGGGCAGCGAGATTATAGGTGCCAGAAGCGGACTAGTTGAGCCCAGAATTACAGCCCCAATTGGCATTTGTCTGCCAACATCAGAGGACTCCTTCTGTGCTGCTGGCAAGGAGTCCCATGGAAATTCCAGCAGAAGAATGCAATGTCACAGAATGTGCCACAATAGCGCTCACACAGTGGTATCCGCCATATGAGACAAACATTCTATACAACCCTCTACTGCTCGCTATCCGGAAACAGCCAATCCTATGTGCAGTGTGCAGAGATTTCACTTTTATATAACTACATGTAAATAGCTCAAGAACAGCGACAGACGCATTGTCGATCAAGAAGGGGGGCGGGGGAACTTAACACAATGATTATTTAAGCTGTAGACAGAATTTATTGCTAAATATATTTATAGAAAATAGTTAGACTTATAGGATTGGATCCAGACCTCCACCCCGGCCACGACCTCCTCACCAGACCTCCACAACAGCCCGGACCAGGAGGGCTATGCAGACAAACATACACGAAGTGAGGAAATGAAGGCCCAAGATTTTAAGAAGGATCATTCCCTATTTAGAGCCTACAACCACTAAAGGAGAGCTCCAGCAGATTTTGTTACAAGAGGGGCCTAATCCATCATGCCAACCTTACAATAGCTGCCATCTCTTCTTCTACTGATCTTCTTAAGGCTTTCTATTTTCTTCCATGTCTCAATCTCTTATAGGACTTTAAGGGCCCAGCGCACATTCCGATTTGGGAGCTCTGTACAAGGCAATGCTCTTCCATTTCCTCTCTCAGATCTGCGTTTCAAATTTCCACTGCTAATTTCTAATCCATGGATCTTTACTTGACAGGCTGCTTGGGCACAGTACATCCAACATCATTCAAAGGAAGTGTGCTGCCTGCTCTTCTGTTTTTATAGAACTCACACAATTAGTACATATTTTAATGTCTTTATATACTTAAAACCTATTGTTTTGGCAGTCTTTATTTGAAATATGAGAGCTAATCCTCTACATTCTGAGGGAAGTGGACATTCTTAAGCAGCAGGTGATAAGTAAAACAGGAGTAGTTTAGGGCATTTCAAAAGGAATATTATGACCTAGAGACCCCAGGTTTAATTTACGATTTGTCTCAATCATATTTCTTAGAAATCTACACAACTCACTTTTATTCTACACGTTATTCAACACAAAACATCTTGTGTGTGACCCTCAACAGATAAAATATGTGCCCATTCCTGTTTTAATCTAAAGCAGTGGTTCTCAACCTTTCTTTTGGGGAGTACCATTGACCTACTATGGAACCATGTCAAGTACCACCCTGCACATCCTGTAGACACATACTTTCGACTCAAACATATTTTCAGGGTTTTTGTACTTCTTTCCATATTTTTTTGCACCGATTTAAATTTTTTCCTACATATGCTATTTATCCCCAAGATATTTAATTATGTCCTCGGCCATTTGGTATAATTCATCCTTACAACCTTGCCCTGCGTACTACCTGACAGTAGTTCAAGTACCGCTGGGTGAGCACTCCTACTCTAGATGCTTTATTAAATATGCCATATGGTATCGCATTGGGCTAAAGTATTAGTACAGCTGCTACCTCCTGACAAGCTTGACAAATTGCACCGAGTACCACTAGACAGTGGTCCAATTACCACCAGTGGTACTAATACCACTGGTTGAGAACCCCTGATCTAAAGAATAAAAAGAATTGGTGGTTAAAATGTTTATCTTCTAAATTATAATGCCAAATCTCTTAGAGTGCAATGCACCTCTCCAATTATGGGCTGATTATACAACATTTTGGTCCAAAACTGCAAGTATATACACTCCTATGATCATGATTTGTTCTGCTAAAACAGGTGGCATTGGATGATCTCATTTTATAAACTTAATAAAAATGAAGATCGACGATGGTACGATGTCAGACACATGTGGGTAGTGTGTACGACTGTCTGTCCAACTGTTTCTGGCAGTCTTCTGCAGCATAGGCAGATATCTGTACAGTGTGTACGGGGTAACAATTTATTTTAGCAGACACTTAGGAGAGATGATCTCAGATCTTCTGTGTACACGCAAGTCGGCATCCTCATCAGGCCTTTTAATTGCGTGCGTGGTCTTTAGTTACTACGGCATAGCGGGGAGCGCACTCTCCGCTCAAGGTAGTCAAATCTGGACACTTATGTGTCCAGATTCCTACCTTAAAATTTACGACTTGGTCAGTGGACTTATGCCCGCAGACCTTGTCGTAAGGGGTCTTCCGCTCGCTAATTTAAATGCCTATTTCCACCTATATGGCGGAGTTGTACGGCACACGTAACTAGCTATCTGGCCCCTTTAACCTACCGGCCAGCGTACGTAACTAACGTTACATACACCGGCTGGTACGCTAGCATAGTCATTATGTGCGCATGCGCACATCATAACTGCCAGGGGAATTACGTACGCAGATTGTGTTATTCCCCTGGCGTCCATAGCCATGGATCGGGGCCATTCTGTGAAACATAAATACATAGTAAAACTATGACGCTAATGACAACAAAGGCTTAAAAGAACAAGACAATAAAGTTTTCACTTCCATTTTACTGTATGGTCAATAATGAAACTTATCCAAATGTTAAGAAATAAGCTCTCTGCATTAAACATGATTGCATCAAGAGAACAGCTTTATCAAGAGAACATCCAGAAAGATGATAATAATGTAGACGTATACACATGAACACCAAGTGAATATATTAATACAATTATGATGACTGTTGTGACCTCATTGTAAAGTATTAGAACAGCTGTAATGCACAAAGCTGAACGTAGGCCAGGAATAAAAGAGTGTGGCTGGATTTGTCTCTAACAATGATTAAATGATGCTTTCTGTCACACACCACAAAACGCACGACTCCAGGTTTATACATAAACTAAAATAGACCCTTCCTCGTTTACTTGTTAGATATTCTGCTCCAAGTTTGCCTGAAGGTTGGCTGCCATAGAAACGGTGTTTAAACCACGGTTTCGCATGCAGACACATCAAGAGGCTTGGTGCTCCGCTACAGACATCGCCCCGGGGCATCATGAACGCAGATAACAGTCAGGAGCAACACAGACCCATGTGTAAAACACAGCATTTCTGCATTCAGATATATTCCTTAGCGTTTCCAAGCCTCTATTTGTAGCAATAGAGCAATAGAAGCAGCAAGAAATGATCCCAATGCTTATTCCAAAATGGATTTCTTATCAAAGATGACCCTTTCAAAGCCCTTCAATGCTTCTGGTGTCTTCTAAAACCTTAGGTAAGCAATGTAGCAAAGCCAGTCAGATGCTTGGTTGCTTAGGGAGAGGAATGAGTACCAGAAAGATATGGTAATGCCACGCTATAGGTCACTATTAAGGGCTCACCGGGAAAACTGTGTTCAGTTCTGGAGGCCATATCTCCAGAAAGACATAAATACTTTAGAGACTGTGCAAAGAAGAGCAACTTATATGGCGTACGACCTGTGTCATAAAATATATGAAGACAGACTAGAGAAACTGTATAGAGGGCATGTATAGCTGGGATCAGAGTGCTATGTAATCTGTTGGCACTATACAAAAACCTGTTAATAAATAAAATAAACAGAGAGGAATATATGAGGAAACATTACTTCCCCGAAAAGGAAGTTGATAACAAACGTGGAAGAACAATTTAAACGTGAAGAGGATGAACATAAGGGGCCTTATCCAGATTTCATAATGACAAGCTATTTTTATACAACGCATATAGTTATAGCCCGTCAGTGTGTACCGTGCATGCGCAGTACATGGTATTCTGCATTGGACTTTATTTGTCCAATACAGAATTGTGTGCGCGAATTACAGTGTCTGCAAGAGGGGCCAGCCCACGCATGGTGAGTGGGATCTAGAATGGTAAAATATTTAAGGTGAGGTCGTCAGGGGTGAAACATAAAAAAATGTAAGACTGAATAAGCCAAGTGGCTCTTTATGCTGTAAAATTATATTTTCCATGTTAAGATGGCCGATCCAGAATACTTAATACATGACATTAATTGTTAAAAAACAAAACAAAAAAACAAAAACAAACAAAACACTCAGAGAATAGCATAATATGTTGATACACTGTACATCTGTGCATAATTTAGTTATATGGTAAACGGTTTACAGAAAGCACCAAGGGCAATGCAGTAACACAGGGAACCATGTGACCAGGATAACCATCTCACTAGTCTGCTTGTTTTTCGCTCTCTACGTGACGTGAATGAAGAGATAATACCATCAAAATATATGCTCTTCTACCCACCATTGACCTTCTTGGATTGTTGTTTTCCCTTGCAAGCTATGACTTGGCATTGTGTTGTTGCATATTTACCCACGTGTTTTCATTTGTCAACCTCTACCTATTACAAAGTAAAACATATCTGTATTTCCTAGAAGCACATTTAATGCTTTTAGCTTTCACAATACCACATTCAAGATTTAACTATTGTTCAAATAAAAAAAATAAAAAATAAATAAATATAAAAAAAAGTTACTAGCAGCATCACCATAGCAACTAAGTTACAAAGCTCATTAAGCAGATGCAACATTTTAACGTTCTGAGACAACCAGAAGCTAAAATCTAACACACAAAAAAAAGCTAAATATGAAAATTTTAATAAACTTTTTATTTTTTTTACCTTAGCAAAATATTGCTTATCTAAAGGTCTTTTAATGCAAATGAGCACACTTAAATGCTAGCTATTACCACATTCAAGATTTAACTATTGTTCAAATAAAAAAAATAAAAAATAAATAAATATAAAAAAAAGTTACTAGCAGCATCACCATAGCAACTAAGTTACAAAGCTCATTAAGCAGATGCAACACTTTAACGTTCTGAGACAACCAGTAGCTAAAATCTAACACAAAAAAAAAAAGCTAAATATGAAAATTTTAATAAACTTTATTTTTTTTACCATAGCAAAATATTGCTTATCTAAAGGTCTTTTAATGCAAATGAGCACACTTAAATGCTAGCTATTGCACACAATAGCAATGGACACGCTAGTATTATAAATGTTTCTGCAATGTATAAGCGGTTTGTCAGCTTGCATGCATCATAAATCCGAGGCACACAAGTCTGATTCCGTTCTCCTCGATGACAAAAACAGGTGCAGAATGCAGGTATTCCCGTCTATTACGGTAGCCGATCGTCATGTACTTTCTCTTGTGACTTTACGGTCTGCAATGGGCCATTTCAGACATAAATCTCTGACAGGTTCTGAGATAAGGTGGACATATTAACCTTGTGCACCAGCTACCAAGTGCTTCATGTAACAATAGTTGTGCTTCTACCCAAGGTACAAGTGTGTGTGGTTCGCCAGTACCATGTGCCGATTTGTGACACACCGTATTGTGCAATGCAGCTGCAACGGGAGGGAATTTTTGGGAATCTTGAAAGCAGACAGTATGGACACCGTGAGAAGACAAGATGGAATTGCTCCAACGGTGACAGGTAGGATTTTCCCCTAACCCTAATCCTCAGTCTAACCTTCCACTTCTTAGCCTAACCTTAACCCACATATCCCGCGGCCTAACCTTAATCTTCCCTTTCTATTAGCTAACTGCAGTCCGTCGAGAAGAGCACAATTTATTCGCTATTGGGAATGGGTACTTTGTCTAAATAGGGTCATTGTTGAATATCTGCTGATCGGACCAGAAAATGCTTCCAGCTACAAACAGAGGTAAATGCATCGAACGCTTGAAATTTTAAGCTTGTTTTATTTTAATTTTAGCCACGATTCTCAAAATAACAGAAGACACCTTATATGATACTGGGCCATATTCAGAGCACGGTTTAACTGCGCATACGTCGTAACTTTATTTACGTAAGTTACGTTGAATACACGCACGGACATGTGAATCACACATGGGGACATACGTACAGATGGGCGGCGTAGAAAAACGTACTTGAACATTTACATGAAAGTGGGTGAGGGGAGGCATTTAAATGAACGCTTGATTGCGTGGCTACACTGAATCGCACGGAAGACATATACATACGTAAGTACGTACCTTTTAAAAAATGGATCTCCGAATATGGCCCACTCTGTGTAAATACAGGGCAAATCCAACAAATAATCTTTAGAAATTTAAAGCAAAGGTAGCACTTTTTTGTACGGATATGTTTACAAAAGGATCAGATCCAGACTTACAATTCCACCGCACTCAGGGCTCCAAGCACAGAGGCAGTAAAGGAGCCGATCCTGGACCCCCGCTGTATCCAGACTTTCTTGTGGTCGAGGGTAGGCCACCGCTCATGGTCTCAAGAAATTCTGCCTTAAGACATCCACAATATCCTCATGTAAAATGGGAGCAGCTCAGAAATCTTGAGGGTGTTTAGTGCGTTCTCACTGTACTATTCGCAGACCACCCCCCTCCCCTCAACTTAGCATTCGAGTCCTCCATATCCCTCCCTGTTGTCATAAATGTTCCTATTACGAACTCCAGATGCAAATCTGTATTGTAAACGTTGCGCAGGTGCAAATAGGTGAGAGATTCCAATCCTAGCTATAGGAAAACACCCCTTTGAGATGGTTTGGATCCAATCCTTCTTTGTATACACTACTAGCCTACATAAATAACAAAGCAGATAGCATAGACCCAAATAACCACAGCATGCTAGCAGAATACCAATGGAGGCCACATATTAAAGTTCAACAACTAAAATACACCAATACTGACCCATGTAAATCGTCAGAAGATAAAGTTGCTGCGCGATAATTTGTTCGTTTAGACAACCAAAGTTATCTGACTACCATTTGTGGCAATCCTAACAGAAAGAGAGCCCCGATTATATTAATGACTGGGATTACTTACCCCTGTGCCATCCCTTTTTGACCCTCACACCCTATATACTGTAAGCTGTCACATACAGGACCCTCTGCTTTGACCTCTCTTCTTCTTCACCAAGTTAACCCAAACCTTGGTCTTCCTTTCTAATCCACACATCTGACCCTTATCTGGACAACCTAATAGTGTGTGCACGTTTTTACTACTTGTAGCAGTAAGAATTGGTTGACAAGGATGTGATATCTGTATGGTCCTGTCATGAACTGAGGACCTTTCCAAGAAGCGTTGCAAACATATTTAGCCAAACTCACAGCTGGCGTTCCGGTACAGCAGGAAAGGTTCATGAAGCTGAAATTCTAGATCCTTGTTGATGGGTTCCACTAAATTTTTCATATTAAGCCGATTCATTATTGTAAAGCCATGCTGGGGAGACGCAGACCTGCAATGTAGGAACATTGTAACATGTAACATGAACTACCCTTTAACATGAAAGTAATATGTCAAATGCAAATGCAACAATTGCGTTATCCTTCATCTCCTCCCACATCTCTTATGATATCACTCTTGCGCTCTCTTCTATTTTCCCACCATTTGTCCTGTTTGTCTGGCGCCCACCTGCATAGATTGCATACATTCATCCTCTTAACCCTTCCCTCCGTCTGCTTCATCTGTCTATCTTTTTTAGTTGCCTCCTTTATATTTTATTGTTACCCCTGTCTCCCTTGTTTATCAGAGGCCCACAAGGTTTGGTCCTTGGTTCCCTTTTCTCCCTCTACACTTCCTCTCCAAACAAACTCATTAGCTCCTTCAGCTTTGATTACCACACCTATGCCAACGACACTCAAATCTACCTCTCTTTCTCTGACCTCTCCCACTCTCTTCTGTCCAATGTGTAATACTGCCTCATGACTATCATCTCCTCCTGGCTGTCCCAGTGTTTCCTGAAACTGAACATAGCCAAAACCATAATCAATCCCCTCCACCCCCACAATCTCCATCATCATCAGTGACACCTTAAGCTCCTCCACCACCCAGACTCGTCCGCTGTCTCGGCATCATCCTAGACTCCTCCCTCTCCTTAACCCCTCACATTTGTGCCTTCTCACAATCCTGAGGTTTTCCCCTCTGCAACACAACAAACATCGGACCTTTCCTCTCCACTGAAGCTACTAAAACCCGTATACACTTTCTGGTTATTTCCCCTCGACTACCGTAACCTCATCCTTGCTGGCTTTCACTGGCCGTCTCGCTCTCCTCCAAGCTATTCTCAATGCTGCAGCTAGACTAATTTTTCTCTCTGTTCCACCTCTACTTTCCCTCTCTATCTATTTCTCCATTGGCTTCCTGACTGTTTTAGAGTTCTCTTCAAGCACCTCACCACCACCTACAAGGCTCTCTACCTCTCCATCCTTATGTCCATCCAAACTCCCTCCCAGACCCAATTAGGCTATACACCAACCATCAAACGCTCCCTTAAAACCCACCTCTTCAGACTTGCCTACACTTCCTCCACCTAACATCTCCCTCCTCTTCTCCTGTCGATTCTTGCCAAACTCCCCACTCCCCTCATGCCCATGACTCTTGTTAGTTGCCCTCCCATTTAGCAAGTTAGCTCTCATGAGCAGTGCCCTCTATTCTCCTGTCCTCCTCCCCCCACCTTTGCTCCACTACTTCCCTCCTCCTCTCTATGTACTATCTCTGACCCTTCTCTAGTTTTACACTGATTTTTGCCTTGTACTACACTACCACAACACCCCACTTACTACCCTGTATGCTGAAATCATTTTTCTATCTTGTATGTTAATTTGTATGCTGTATTTAATTTATTGTACCCCGTTCTCTCTGTACAGCACCTGGGATACAGTGTGGCGCCTAATAATAAACATAAATAATGATAATTACGTTTCTGACAAGTCTGTTACCTGAACAGCAGTGCAGACCCTTTGTAGCACATTATAAACAATAATATTAAACCAATAGATATATACATACCTGGAATACACAAATAAGGTCCCTTCTATTTCAGTTTTTTCCTGTATTAAAATAAAGCAAAAATATTTTTGTCAAATGACATCAGTTACTTAGAATTATTATTAAATGTGACAACAATGTTATTATGTGAGACCTTTTTCATATACAGCAGATAGCACCTAACGCAAGAAAAATACATTCAGTACAAAATTACACGTGGAGGAAGAAGTGAGACAAAATGTAACATTTTCGTCAGTCATCAGCACATACAATGTACAGCAAGGTGATAGATATTCCTTGAGCCATTTTACACCATCTATCTAGTGTGTATATATTTCCTAAACTCTTCACCATTCTTCTTGATGATCTCACGGTTTCAGATATAAACAGAAGTAGCAGCACATGAGCATGCACAAACGCAAAAATTTTACATTTTTTGATCCTAGCCATTGGAAATATTCCTGTTTGTGGAAGTCTGGATCTGGTCTTATATACCTACATAGCATTTTGCACTATTGCTCAAAATTAATGCCATCCAATACCATGTTAACAATGTTGTAAAACTGTTTTCTTTATCCTCATTTCACTCTAGCTGTTCCTTGGACTGCCATGCCAAGAACCTTCTAGTATCGGTGCCACTGAAAGTTAAACACTATAGTGCAGACAGAGGGCCAGGTCACAGGTAAGTTATTACATTTAATCAATTTATGTAGTCAAATACCTAGGGATTAGCAGGGGGCAAAGAAAAGAACCTAGTAGGTTTTTTAAAAAAAAGGTTTTTATGTAGCACTTTACAAATTTTAAACGATAGTTCATATCCAGGGCCGCCACCGGGGGAACAGCCGGGACTGTGTGTTTATTCCATTTAATTTCCGATGGCTTATTATCATTATTATTATATTTTTTACAAGAGTAGACCCTACAGTTTATGTTTTTTGTTTTTTTTAAAGAAATAAGCTTGAAACATCAAAAGACCAATAACACTGAAGCAGCGGATACCAATAAAAATAAAAAGACCAACATAGCCAGTGAAACAGTTGACAGTAATAACAGAGTGTCAGATTCAGACCTCTCTGCGTTTTCCATATGCACAGTAGTCTGGTAATCTACACTGAAGTGGGGAGTGAACTCCCCTGTCACTCCCGTTTCTTGCGCGGAGTTAGCAGTACTACCATAACCTAACTTAAGTGTCCTGTGCAGATGACACCTCCATATGACTGCTGATACACATAACTTTTAAAACAAGCCCAGACCGTAAAATGTACATTTTCCCCCATCCATCTTATAGAGTGTAGGCGCACAGAGGGAATAGGCCATCCTGTTGTACGGACCTCCTAGCCTATGGATCTAACTTCCATACACCAGGAGATTCGTATTGTTACATCTGGCATTAGCAGATATTACCAATAGGCTTATTTACGCAAGACACTTGCATAAGTAAGGGGGGGGGGGTCTAAATCTGGCACAGACACCCAGGGCTTAAGGCATGAACATCACATGATTATAATTCATTCTAATCATGTTACATTTTGGGGAACAAAAAAATACAACTGCTATATGTACACATTATGCCATTTAATTAATACAAATGTTTTCACAATTAAATTCTTAGTAAATCATATCTATCAAAATCTGGACTATACCAAATTTTATTTTACATCTTTACCAAATGGAAAGCAACATCAAGCATGGGAAGTAACAATGGGCAAGGGATCTGTAATAAGAAATCTAGTCATTGTAAGGTATGCCTCAGTCATCAGGGGATAGACATCACAGCTGCCAATTCCACTTATAACAAGTAGAATTGGGCTTTTTTTCAGTAGCCGCAGGTTGAGATTTTTTAGGGCTTGGTTTTTTGTTTTATTTTTTGTTGTTTAGCAGAATAGCGAGGAAAAGATCAAGTGTAAAGTGTACAAGATGTACACTGGAGGAAGGGGGTTAATTGAACTATAAGAGTATGAATGCTTATAATAAAATATTGTGAGCTAGAGCAGAGAGGGATTTAAAATACTAATAGGAGGGTGATTATTTCAGTTAATAGTGTATATAATTTAGCGTGGATTACAGATGGGATATAAATATATAATGTGTAAATGTTGGGCTTTTTAGGATTCTTTTAGGCTTGTTCTTAACTTATCATTTGCATGTTTTTAATTTCAGAGTTGGTAACACTGATGGACCTCAGTAAATAATCTCATATAACAGATTATGGTAACATGCATTATAACACAGCCCACAGGAATGAAGGACTCAAAACAGACAGAATTTTACCCATGCTGTCCTACACTGAGAACCAGTGGGGGGTAATTCCTATGATATAAATGGGACACAGGGAAAGAATGCTGGTATAGAAGGTCTTCTTGAGTAAATGACATTACAGGAAGCCTCTGGGCTCTCACTCACCCACTCGTTGGCCTTTGCGCTGAAGCTATACAGAGCCACCTGTCCGGCCACATCTACCATGCCGTTAATGTACGGGTCATTTTGGCGAAGAGCCGCCAAACTCATTTCATGCCCCACTTTACTGCGCGACTCCATCTTGTGTCACTGCTCCGGCCGCGCACAACCTTAAACCTTCCCCGGCCGCCCGCGCTCGCACCCAACGTTCCGGCGGAGAACGGTTCCTCTCTTGACAGAGCGCGGGGTCTCTGCCTGTCAGCCCTCAGATATCCCGGGAACAACAGCGTGACTGTGAACTGAATGTTCCTTCTCAGAAAGCACAAACATAGATTTAGCCCTTCAGCTGTTGTCGGACTACAAGTCTCAGCATTGCTGTGGCTGCCAGCAGTTGTCTGGCAAGACATGCTGGGACTTGTGGTTCCATAACACATGTAGAAGAGCGCGTGACCCGCAGGGCATGATGGGAATTCTACTCTGTGCATGGCAGCAGCTGCCAAAAGCTGGACACTATTTCTATGGATATTCAGCAGGCGCAGGGATGGCTGTAAGAATCTCATAATGGACATTAGGATTTCCCCATAAGGGTAGTATTTCTCTTGCAGATAGTGGAAAATTACCATTTTGTTAGTACTTATGCGCATTTTACGCAATTCCATTGTATATCTTGATCCACAAGATAAAGCAACCTTTCATAACTCCATGCATGCAAGGGAAGTGACCTTCACCTTACCCACATGGGTGTTAGGATCTTATACTGTCAGAGGCAGAACTAGCGAGTTGTGGGCCCAGGTGCAAAATATATGCTTTGGCCCTGGTGTATATCCCAGGTAACCCGGTGTGGTGATGATAGCTGTGGGCCCTTGTATCAGCATGGGTCCCGGTGCCATTGCACTTTTTGCACCAATGGTGGTTCCGCCCCTGTATACTGTACTGATATTGAAACTACACTACTGCTGCGATCAGACATCTGAGTGCGGCAAAGGTCTGCATCTGGTCTCCACCCCCCCCCATAGTAGGTCTTATCTAGAGTGTGGGGCAACTGCTGAAAAACGTGCAAATCTGAACCCGAATAAATCATGTTGCAAGGTTTGGGGGTGCAAATTCATATAGATTTTATCTACGCAGAGAATATATTAGCTGACTTTGCTTCTAGTTCAGAAAAAACGCACAGCATTATTATTAAGTTGCAATTTAGGGCTCCATTTATCATTATTAGCGATGCGATGCGAGTGCTAATGAATGAAACCAGGCTTGCTGCGATTGCTATATTTACTCTTACCCCACTCATGATGGTCTGCAGGACTTTTGCCAGAGGCGCTTGGTCCTACTTGGAGACGAAGTGCTGGCGTATGCGCGGTAGCTAACTTTTAAAACTTTGACATTTTAAATTAAAAAAAATGTAAAGTAATATACACTGCGCTTGTGCTGGGACTTCAACGAGAGAGATGTGCTGCATAGTGCAGGGAAGGTAAGTTTAACCCTTTTTTTTCTACCTTTTGCCCATGGGAATAGCCGTTGGTGTTCCCTGTTTGTATGTAAAAGTACACCATTGGTGATTACAGTGGGCAAAATAGATGCTTAAATTTAAAATATATACTTAAATGATAAATTTTTTTAATTATTAATAAAAATGATAATAATAATTTTTATTTTACATGTACGTGCCGGATGTGTATTGCAGCGGTCTCTCTATACATACCCCCTTCCTCTACCCCCCACTAGTAACAGCTAATAGGGGGTATACGGGGAGGCCATTGGAATACTTACTGTTAGTAAGTAATCTGTTAGTAAATATAGCAGGCGATCGGAGGTGCTGCAGCTATTGATCACCATGGTTTCATCTGAAAATGAAGTCATTGCTATTCTGTAAATGGAGCCCCAAGTGTGGAACTACAAAACATTACCTATCAGCTCATTCTGCCAAGGTTCCAATTTATCTCATTTTTTGCTGTTACTTCCAATTCTGGATTTATACACACAATTACATTTATTATTATCAGTGATTAAACTTAGGGGAAATGGGGTACAAAAATGAGAGGGAAAGGTACAAGCAAAACATTAAAATATGGATAATGGGCCTGTATACAAGGAATACAAATGACTTGACTCCCCTTGAAATCAGCATGGTTTAGCCCTGGAGTAGGACCGTATTCGCAGATACATTTTTGCGTGTGTAATTTTAGGAGCGGATTAACGGCGCATGCATAGTAACTTTTTTTACGCAAATTACGCAGTATTTACGCACGTAAGGCACGGACTTGTGAATTTCACTGGGGGACATAAGTACGGAGGGGCGTGGTTGTTTTTCGTATGTTCGAAGTTACGTGAAAGTGGGCGGGGGGGCATTTAAATGGGCTTTTAAGGGCGTGGTTATTAAAATACGCACATATGGAAGTAAAGTACACACGTAGAATTAAAGGTGCTCTATGGAGGCATAAGTCACCGAAAAACCGGCCGTGCTATGGGAGCGTCATGGCTGTTGCCTTGCTACATACGTGCATTAAACGTGCACATAGTAAACATGCATCTGTGAGTCCGGTCCTTAATTTCAAGCTCCTTCTTAAGTTTAAATCAGGCCCAATATGGATAGCAATGCCAAAGGGAGTGTACGTAAGAAAATATTTTAGGTTTCTTTGATGACAGTTGACGGCCGGCAGTGTCTGTTATTTTTTTTTTGCCCCTTGTGCTAAAATTTTAAGCTCGAAATACAGTAATAATTATAATCTGGTTTTGAGGACAAATGTAGACTATTTTTCCATGTAAAATCTTTTGCAATATTCCAAAGCAATTGTGAATTTAATTAAAAAAAATAATTTTAGTGATTAGAGCAACATCACCCAACTCAAAAAAAAACCATTGCGTCTCTCATCATGGATCACTGCTCTCCGGGAAAGTCACAGTCCTTTCATGCGCCCCAAACTCTGAAATTGTATTGTAAATACCTGCAGATGCCAGCAAGATCAGATACTGCTCAGGTCACATGGGGTTTTATTCCTCATTTGACGGTGACCTGTTAGACTGAATTAATGGCATCACCACAAACAAAACCATTGAATGGAAAATGTGCGGCTTTCTTATGACGATGACTTTGTGTCTTATCCAAGAGAATTGGATGCGGGTCAGCAGCTTTGCCAGGCATGTACAGTATAAACACTGGATGTCAGTTTGCCTATACAGCACAAGGGGCCTGGGGCCAGATCCTAAACTACATACGCGAGCGATACTTACATATGCAAAGCCTTTACGTACATCAGTAGTTACGCTTTGAAAAGTTAAGTTGGGGTTTGGCAAGCGTAAAACGGACAAATCATGTACGAGCGAGGGGAGAGACTAGAAAATACGCTAGCGTAAATACGCGACATGAGGAAACGTAACAAGCCTTTAGGTCTGGATCTACTATTATTTGCTAAATCCGCATATTAGTCTCTGTTGCAGAGGCTAACATATATATTTTGGCATCCAAAATTCCGAACACAAGAGTTTAGGGCATTCCCCCTGCATTCCTACGTGTTGATTTCCATGGCCAGGACCCTGCCTTATATATTTCTATATAGCATTAAATTGCCATATGATCAGCATTTAGGGTTTACCACCCTTCCGAGATTGCTCTGGACAGTCCAGTGATTGAGACATGCATGCGCAGTAAATACTAAAGGGCGATTTTACGTCATCGGCTAGCATAAATACACTAGCGTACTTAGCTCAGGATCTGGCCCACTGTGAGATGATATAACAGGGTTCACCTCTTGGAAGGTGAGTTTTGAAAGTGGACTTAAATAGGAATGTGCACTCCTAAAATGAAGTCCTGGGCTAGTAACAGCTGTTTGACATCACCCAACATTCTTCCAAATAAAACTAATACATTTCCATTAAAGAAAAACAAACAATTCAAGTAAAAGACCTCCTCTTATAGCTGTAAAGCTCAGATGGTAGAGAAGTTCTCTACCAACCAATGTATTGTGAGTTTCAATTCTCATATAGCTGAAACTGCTGAGCAATGAAAGGTTGATTAACCTTAGGAGGAAGAAGACATTTGTGTTCAAAATACACCCTTTTTTTTTTTGCTTCTATATAATGCACCACACGATATCTGTGGCACCATACAAAGAAACATAGACATACAGGGTAACTTCTAATAATGACAATATAGTATAAAGGTATTGGGGCAGAATAATGCAAATCAAGGCTCCGGTGTGATCCGATATATCCTGCGTTTGGATTTTCAAGTTCTAAAAATTGATGGATCTGGTATGTGGTCATATTAATTAATTCAACTAATCTACAGTATAAATATAAAAATGTATGTATGTTCCAGCATAACTCTGGAATGCCTGGAGCAATTTACACCAAACTTGGTACACATATGACTTACAATATAGAAAAAAAATGCTGTCGGGGTAATACGCCCCTAGCACTCCTAGGGGTGGGGGTGGGAAGGGGTGACGTAAAAATAGTCGAAAATGACCACTATTAGTGTCGAATCCATAGTTTTCTTGGTCGCAGAGATGAATAGTGACACTCCCGATGCCGTTGAAGTCCATGTTCAGCCCCCATCAGTATGGGGAGTGAAAAGGGGTGAAAAATAAAATGTCCAAAATGATTGACATTACTAAGAAATCCATAGTTTTCGGTGTCGCTAAGCTGATTGGTGACAGTCCCTATGACATTTAAGCCCAAGTTTAGTCGAATAGAAAGAACAGAACTCTGTTGAACCTTCTGGAAGGTTGTGGAAATTAATAGAACTCTGTAGAACCTTCTAGAAGGCATCCAACTCATTGAATTAATAACTTGAAGATTTAAACCTGGGCAACGCTAGGCACTTCTGCTAGTCTTATATATATTTTCAAAGGTACAAATGAAGCTGGTTAAAAACACACACACATACACACACACAAACACACACATATATCTGTGCATCTTGCAGCCTGAAATGCTTCCAGACTTAATTCATAATCCAAGTGTACAAAATGAAAAGGTTAGGACAGGTTCTGAGTTGCTCTTATGTTGCTTTAGAACAGTAGAAGGATGAATAATTAATCGGTTGTCTTTTAGAAGCAATGATCTGGTGCAGACAGGTGATCCAATATCCTATATCCTTTAAAGCCGGTGTGAGGTTTCTTTTGGTGATTATGATGAAGAGCTGCAATAATTTCAAATGCTCTTTGCTGGCAGCGTGAAATGAAGTGGCACTCACAATGCTGATAGTATCATCTGGAAAATGTCTGGTGCATTAAGGTAAGATACAAACCACACATCTAACGTCTGAAATACAGTTTGCTAATCAAATGTGATTTTTTTTTTGTCTGACCTCTAGAAACTACAGTATTGCTATTTCAATAGACAGCATCCAAGATAGGTGTATTTATTGCCGACGTAAGAGAAATGTTTATATTAACTTTATAGATTGTGTGACTTTGCAAGACAGAAAGCAATTTGGTTTAGGAAAAGGTCATATTGCACTCAACAATACTTGTATAGATATATAAGGTATTATATACTGTATTATATATATAATATTATATTTTATGTAAAAATATTATATGCAACATTTTAGTTTGGTCATTTTAAATTTCAGTTTTTATAGTTAAATTAATTACATAAAAATGTTGTCTTGGGTTAGGAATTTCAGCACTTCCATACACTATGAACAGAAGTCTTCCGTAAAATGGTAGTGTGCAGGAGCAGTACTTTTATTTCCACAATAGGGTGCAACCGATCAATGCTTCACTCCGGGCTGCGGTTGCATTCTCCGGCACGAAAATCTGATTTGCGAAAAAGGGACATCCGAAAGTTCCTTTTCGGATGTCCCTTTTTGGAATACTTACCACTTTCTACTTTTTTTTTAGAATGGGTGAGTATGTCGTTCGGCATACTTCACCCATTCTCCTTCGGAAATGACGATATCCCTCCGCCGCCGCTGTCGCCGGACAAAGGGACAGGTGAGTAACCTCTCTGTGTGGGGTAGGGAGGGTTAGGGTCAGGCTGCAGAGGAGGGAGGGTTATGGTCAGGCTGCGGGAGATGGTGGGTTAGGGTCAGGCTGCAAGTAAGGAAGGGTTAGGGCCAGGCTGCTATTAAGGGAGAGTTAGGGTTAGAATTAGAATTAGGGGAAGTTGTGGGGGATTATTATTACTAACTTTTCGGAGCATCAAAAGCTCGGTGCTCCGTGGATCGATTGCAATGCCTCCTTGAGGCATATGCAATCGAAATCCCAGCCAGTTCGAAACTGGCTGGGAGAAAATGGCCCTATCGAAAAAGGGCCATTCTAACCGTGGACCCACATCCAGGCGGATCTGAGCCCCCCCCATACAGGGGTCGTGGCTACCCCTCCAATGCGTAGGAGATACACATAGAGGGTGGGCATAAACACTTAAATTATACAGTAAGGGCCTTGGCAGTGGAGGCTACCATACGAAATTTAAGTGTAAGTCTGTATCCGGTCTCTCATCTGTATTTATATTTTTTTAACAATTGAAGAGTCTTTTCGCTGCAAATTTAACGCTGCAAAATGATGTAATGAAGTCATTTGCTGGATCTCTTCTGAACACATTGCAGCTTCTTGTAATAAATGTAAATAGGAGAGCATGCATTTAAAGTTAAGATTTTCTTCCATTGGTTTGTGTGAGTGAATTCTGTTCCTCTCTGCTGACTGGTAATGGGTTTCCCAGACAGTCAAGGTTATAATAGCGGTTACTGGCAAAGTTAAGCCACACACACGTGGGGGATGATCTAGAATTTGTGGGTAAAGGCAAAATAGGTGCAAGTGTAGACCTGAGCAAAATTAAAAGGTGCAAGGGGCGGAAAACTTAAACTGTGAAACAGAATTGAGAGGTGACGAATACTAGCTCCACTCTAATTTACAGATTAAATATGACGGACCAGATTCACGACCCCGAAATTTTTAATTTATGTGCCTATTTTTCTGTTTATAACTACTATGCATGCGTAGTATCTATTTTAGGCTATCTATATAGCATTTCGTTACATAGATTGAGTACATGCGGTCTTTAAAAACCACATGTACGCAATCTACGTAACTAAACGTAGATAGCGTAAAATAGTTACTATGCATGCGTGGTAGCTATAAACGGAAAAATAGGCATGTAAGTTAAACATTTCGGGGTTGTGAATCTAGTCCGAAGCTATGTATGTGAGTTGCCAATTTCCACTTACTGCTTACTGTAGGATGAAATGTGCCAGTTGGTGTAATATTTATTCATTTTTTAACAGCAAAGCTTGCGTGTGCACCCTTTTTACACTGGCTTGTTCAGCACGGGTTCATACATTTTGGCAACCCTGGGTGGACTTGGCCGTTTGCAGGTTTTCTTCCAATACATCAAGCACCAGTTAGGTACGTAGATGGAGTAGTTAAGTTAGGAAGAGACGTGCTAATGCCGCCCCGGGGAGTGTTTTGGTAGAAGAGGGAGCGGGGAGGGATTTAGATTAGCCGTGGAGGGTGGTTGAGGCAAGGTCCGTGCGGAGCTTCCTTTTTAAGACGGAAACTACGCACAGTAAGATAAGGTAGCGCTATGGTACTTTTAAGTGCCTTAAGGTACCTAAAAATGGGGGGCAGGAAAGGGGCAGGATGGATGAGTTGGGTGCGGAGCCTAACTCGCTCTTAGGTATGAATACAGGTCGTTGACTCTGTATTTACTAATGCAGATCTGGACAACCTGTGGCTCTACAGGTGTTCTGAGCATGCGCTAATTTATCATCTATGCCTATGCAGTTAATGCATGCTGGTACTGGTAGTTTCACAACACCTGGAGGTTGACCAGGCCTGTACTAGCGATGGACCGTATTCAGACTCCAGCACGCTTTCCGTAATTACGCGAGCAAGAGGGGAGTGCACACCCCCTGTCACTCCCCTCTCGTGTGCGACAGCTGATCCGCTACAGTGTGGGAGCCCCCTCCCACACTGTACTCTTTAAATGCTTCCTCCCCGTTGGCGGAAGGAAAGCACAGCCCATTTCCTCGGAAATGGGCTCGGACAGTACAAAGTTCCGTCCGATTGTTGCTACGCTAGGATTACTATAGCATGCGCCCTCCAGTTCAGTCAGGTGATTTACGCACTTTGCTTGCGTAAATCACCTGACGTTATTACATCTGAATCTGGTCCGATATCCGCTCCATTTTACCATCTAAGTTGGTAGATTATACCACAGTAGGACAATTTAAACCATGGTTGCCTACTTTTGCAAATGAATATCAGGGAGATTTTGATATCACTTTGATAGCACTTTGACTAGCACTATCAAGGCTGCACCAAAGGGGTGTGTCTTGTAGTGTCATAGGGGTGTGTCCTATGAATAGCTCCACCCATTAAAAGCTTTAATTAGTTTGGTTCATTTGGTTCACATTTTCCAGGCAAACAATTTCTAAATAAGAATAGCAGCATCAGTATTTATTGATTGTTAAAATGTCACTGAATAAATATTTGTAGTATTTATTGAACATACTGTGTATTGGAGATCAATGACTTCTTCATCTGCCACCTCCATAGATCTTAATGCAAGGAAATAGGACACAATTTCTAAATTCTGTCATCTTACCGCAATGACTTCTGTAACTGAATCAGCTTCAGGGAGATTGCCCAACACTTCAGGGAGTCAGGGAGATTACCAGCTTTTCAGGGAGACTCCCTGATATTCAGGGAGAGTTGGCAACCATGATCTATGCATCTGTGCAAGTGGTGCGATAACCACTCCCCTTTTTCACACAGACTTACAGCCACAAGACCATACCTTAAGTTTTCCGATTTGTATTATATGCGCATAAGTGCCTCACAGATGGACTTGTGAATCGCACTTGGGTACAGATGTCCGGATATGCGACGCAAAAATCCGAACGTGAAAATTTAAATAAAAATGGGCGGAGGAAGGCATGTAAATGAAGGTATGTGGGCGTGCCTAACATGAATCGCGCGTACATATGACACATACGCACGCAACTGCTCATGGAAAGTTACAAGTGGTCTATGGAGATGGCAGTGAATGACATCACGGCCGAGAGAGGGGAGTGTCATGGGTGTGAGGGGGTGTGGCCTGCACCGGCCGTGCGTATAATTGCGGCCCGAGCTGGAAACGGATCTGTGAATACAGCCCAAAATCACTATTACTGCCAAGTACAACCCAACCCACCTGTTGGAGGCTGTTGAAAGAAACTTTTTTGTTTCTTTTATTTATACAGTAGTCACTTTTGGTCCTTGGCTTACACACATTTCATATATTTGAATAGAAGCATGGCCTGGTATTTTCTTGGTAATGTTACTGGTTTATATTGGGAGCCTGACCCCTCCCCAATATATCCACTGCACACTTTCAAATGGAAGAAAGTCTGACCACAAACATCCTGAGAACACATATTGCAAACAGATAGAGACTCCAAATGGCTGGCAACACTCCCCAATGC
>WWET01002636.1:82450-109695 GCA_011038615.1 Limnodynastes dumerilii | reverse complement strand
CTACGCTACGTGAATGTGCGTCTATGCTATGGTGCGCATGCGCAGTGCGTACAAAACTGCGATTTTATGTCTCTGCCACGCGTAAATTCGCTCCGAGGCGTAGTTCTGGATCTGCCCCATAGTTGTTAATTTCTTTGCCCTGCAGTCGAGTAACGTAAAATTGGCACGCCCACACGTAAGTATTTACGTGACACATATGTGAATGGCCCATACGTTCACAATTACGCTACGTGAATGTGCGTATTTTCTATGGTGCGCATGCGCAGTGCGTACAAAACTGCGATTTTATGTCTCTGCCACGCGTAAATTCGCTCCGAGGCGTAGTTCTGGATCTGCCCCATAGTTGTTAATTTCTTTAAACTGCCCTGCAGTGCTGCCTGTCAGTGTGTACCCATCTTAACCCTAAATCTTCCCCCCACAGCCTAACCCTAAGTCCCCAGAGAGGGTTACTCACCTCTCCGGTGGTCCGGTTGTGGTGCTTCCGAAAATGAATGGGTGAGCATGCCGATCGCTTTCTCACCCATTCATAAAAAAAGAAAATCTAAAACGGCTATCAATTCAAAATAGAGACTGCCGAAAAGCAACTTTCATCTGTCCCTACGTCATAATCACAGCCATCGGTGTGGGGCTCCGCACTGGCCCACAGAGAGGTAACAGAAAGGTCGATTTTGTAAGGTCTGGCAATTTTGACTTAATCTGTAAAATACTCATATACTTCTAATTTGAATTGTCCTTAAAGAAACCGACTGTGACTAATTATCACTGCAGTCACCTTTGGCTGTCCTGCTTTACCCATCTGTGCCAAAGTGTCTCCAGTGTAGTTTAAATACGGGCTAGGATTTAACTTCAAAGAAAGAAAGAAATGGAGCATTTGAGCTTAAATGTAAATCCCCCCCGAGCTGTGGTGCTGCAGAGTATTCAGCACAGTCCCAGTGACGAGCAAGCATTGCTCCCACACACAAGATTAATCTATTTTGGTGCATAGAGAAATGTTAGTTCTGTGATAGGAGAAGACTCTGCTGCCGTCTCAATTTTTATCTCTCAGCCATGTGATTCCAGTGGCATGTCTCTTGACCTCTCAGCTGTGTTTTCATTTGTAAAATACACTTAAAATAAAAGATAACACTGCTTTATCATCTCGCTATTCTTAGTGGTATAAAAAATCTTGCTGCTGTGTGACCTGACCTGTCCCCTGTCACTGACACAGTGCAGAGAGGAGAGAGGGAGAATGGACCATAGTTGCCGACTCTCCTGGAATGTCCAGGAGCCTTCCGAAATTCGGGCAGCCAGTAAATCTCCCGCAAGGGACTTTCATGGAAACCACGGCCTCAAGTCCTGCCACTCTGCCTGGCAACACTAGGACTTGATGACGCAAATTGCTTCATTAAGCCCCACGCCCATCCCTATGAAACCCCGAAACCTGTAATTGATGAACAAGGGGCGGGACTTAATGGCGTGCCATTAAGCCCCGTCCCCTGCATGCATCAATGGCTTCCTTCCGGGATCTCCAGGAGGAAAGATTTTAAAAGTCGGCAACCCTGGAATGGACCAGGCACAAACCAGTCTCCTCTGTCCAACACTTGTGTCTAGTAAGTCATAAGTAGTCTACTGCTGTGTCATTTGCCTATCTAATAAGATTGCATCGGATCTAGCGTTTGAAATTAAGAGGAAAACAGGTGGAAATTTACACCTGGGCTAAACCATGTTGATACTGTGCAGCTTTACTTTTAAACTGTTATTTAGACTTGGGCTAGGAAGCATCAATTCTCAACTCTAAGGGCCCAACATTCACGTACCGCGTTAAAAAGATCTTTCCCGTCTATTGTGGTAGCCAAAGTACGCAGATTTTTATCCGCACCTCTGTGGGTATGAATAAAAATCCCCCCAAAAAATCATACCATTTGCTTCGCAAAGCGAATAATGCAGGGCATGAAGCTAATTGAATTGGGCCCTAATACTGGACTGGATTCAGACATGTTAATTTACATTACATTACATTTAATGCAATGGGCCAGATCCAGAACAACGCCCACAGGCACATGCTCCCTCACCCTTAAGCACCCACTTATGCACTTAGCGTGCGTAAGTGAGTTAACTCTCTTAACTGTGGATCCGGTCCATAGTGGGGAATATTCAAGGTATTATGTGGCACCACTAATGTCAACATATTATTTAGATTAGATTTACATAGATTTACACATCTACAAAATTAACAGCTATATATTTTTATCAAGTGTGTTTCTTTGAAGGATTATGTTCCTTCCCAAATAACCTCCCCACTATGTAGGATAGATCAAAATCAATACCTAGGGCCAGATTTGGTTTGCAAAACTGGAGAAGTTGCCCATAGTGACCAATCAAATTCTAGCTCTCATTTTCTTATTACATACTAGAGAATGTCAGCTAGAATCTGATTGGTTGCTATGGGCAACATCTCCACTTTTCCAGACCCGCACCTTAGTAAATCTGACCCCTAATAGGAAGTAGACACCACCAATTACTGATGTACCACCCTGGTTTGTTAATGTCTATGCTTCTTATAAAACAAGATATAATTATAAAGAAGGAATAACTATGCTAAATACCTTCTGTCTATATTGTCTTTTGACCTAAAAGCATAAATGCCATTAATGAGTTTGATTCCCAGACTAGGTCTTATCTGTGTGGAGTTTGTATGTTTCCCTGTGTTTGTGTGGGTTTCCTTCAGGTGCTCCGGTTTTCTCCCACACTCCAAAAACATGCTGGTAGGTTAATTGGCTGCCGAATAAATTAACCCTAGTGTGTGTTTAAATAAGTTTGTCGTCATTGGGTGGAATATGAGATTCATCATCTAACCACTGTGATCTGTCTTCCAAAAGGGCATGATGGAGGGGGCACTTTAATGTGTCTAGAGGTGGTCTGACCTCTATTAACACTTCAGGTTACTACTAGAAGTTGCAAGTGCAGGTGCGGTCTACAATGTTTAAAGCATGGTATGGTAAGCGCTGTCCTAAACTGCCAGCCTCTGACAAATGCTTGTGTATGCATCAAATGGAGAGGAATGTAGCACAAGTCCAACCACTTTCATCCACTCTCAGGTCCATCTTGGTTCACATCTTACATTAGCTAAGAGCCTCCCTTTTATGTTGTGGCCACCAGGGGTGTATCTATGGGTCCAGCGCCCCTGGCAAAGTAAGGGACTCCAGCCCCATATATGCCTCCAGCCCCATCCCCATTCTCCAGTACTCCCATCATATGTGCCTCCAGCCCCATCTCCCAGTACTCCCATCATGCCTCCAGTCCCTAACCCCCCAAGGTGCCTCCAGCCCCATCCCCATTCCCCAGTACTCCCATCATATGTGCCTCCATCCCTATCTCCAAGTACTCCCATCATATGTGCCCCCAGCCCAATCCCCCAGTACTCCTATCATGCCTCCAGCCCCCCGAGGGGTAGATACGCCCCTGGTGGCCACTGCAAATGTATGAAATTGTTGCACATGACGATACAGTTATAGATTTGTTTTAGTGATCTTAGACATTCCACTTGTGGGTATGCATGTTACATTAAGCTTGGTCAGTGGCAAACCTACATTTTTAGGACCCTGAAGCATTAACTGTTATGGGGGCCCATTCATAACCAGCAAGAGTAGGGCAACATTCCACAAGGCCCAAATGGTGGAAAATGGGGTGGTGGGGTGCAGTTCTTGAAAATGGCCCACACAATGAGCCCCCTTCTCACTAGCAATGAGGTCCTGGTAACCGCTTTTATCTTCATGCACACAGTGACAATGGGCCTGATTCAGACCTCCGCCCGTCCCCGTAGTTACGGCGGGTGGATGCGTAAGATCGGCTGTTTAGCTGATCTGCGCATGCGCCAGGCAGATGTTGCCCGGCGTAGTTAAGGTTTTTAGTTACTGTGGATATGGTGTTGAGGGTGTCGTTCCTCGCCGTAAATACGCTGCAGTTAGGGAAGGTACGCGGGGGGAGGCAGGGAAATGAGGAAGGGAGGGCAGGGTTAGGTAGTTACGATCTATTTCCCGGCATAATTACACTCTGTTACACCGGCTGAAGTTAGGGTAGCATTCAGCCAACATAACAGCAGTGTGTAATTACACCGGGACAGGGGGAGTGTCGGGGGGGTGCATCAATGTTAGTACAACATTGAAGAATGACAGCAGCTCTCTATTCAGTGCCAGATCAAACTGTGTTCGGAGCTGAATATAGAGTGTCTGTCGGACAGCACTGATCAGGGGGGTTCTGGGTACTCAGAAACCCTGCCTGCATAAAGCATATTTAAGTACAATATTAAATACTTCTACCCATTGTCTTATGATTCTATCACTAAAATAACCTTACGTTACTGACACACATAAAACACATTTTTTTTGTTGATAAATACACTGTTAAAAAAAACCTTTTTTTAAAAAAAAACCTTGCTTCAGGGCCCCTCCAGGATTAGGAGCCCTGAAGCTTAAGCGCCATTAGTTTCATAGTAGATCCGTCACTGAGCTTGGGAACTCTTTTGCAATCCACAGAAAAACATTTGTCATCCCCTATTGTTTGTACAGCATGGTTATAGTATGCTAAGGGTATGAAATGCAGTGAATCATGCCTTTAATATGAAAACATGCATAAGTGATCCAGTTTCCAGCATAGTCATTTTTGCAAAGCATCAGATTATTGCTGCAATTTTTTTGTTGATTAGAAAATAAAGGAAATCATTAAAAATAATTAAAACAATTAAAACTTCTCAATTCTATGTAATATATTTCATTATGATATTTTCTCTTGTTTTCTGGCAAGTCTCCGTCTTTCCGATGCCACAATGTGAATTCTGTAGTATCTGTTTTTATTGTTTGTACAAATTCCTGCAGCTGGCAGAATGTAAAGACCCCAGGCAAAAATTCATCATGCATATTGGATGACTAACGCAATTATGTCCCATGGTTTCTCTAATAAGATCTCCAAGCAGACAGGTGCTTTGAAATAATCCTTACTGTAGAAGGCAAAGAATGATTGTCATATAAACCCTGGTTTTAATTTGCATGCCTAATAAAGAAGGTGCCGTTTTAACCCATCAACATTTATTAAACGTTAGGCAAGTACAACTTAGCGACCTATTTAACACGTTGCTCAGTTTCCTGTAATGCATGTTATGTTTTCACTAAATAAGAGATCGCTGTATGTTACAATGTAGTCACGACTGATCAGCTTTGTAAGAAAATTCTGTTTGAAAGCAAGTCAAATATGTGATTGACTTGCTATAATGTATGCAATTGTATAATGGTTTATGTTATTTAGGCATGTTCTGACATGTTAAACAGGGAAAAATTTATGCAATTAGGACCGGATCCTCTGTATGTCCACATTATGCTCCTAACATAGAAACAGAGAAAGTGACGGCAGATAAGAGCCACATGGCCCATCCAAGAAATAGAAAGTAAACTACCAGCACTGTAAAGATGGAAAAAAACACCAATAAAAAATTATAAATACATATAAAAAAATAATAATAATTAGCTAAAAATTAAGCTAATCAAGCCTTCTTAAAACCAAACAATTTATTGTAATTGACAGTCTGGTACCAGACAAAAATTAAAAGCAACATAAAACTGTAACAATAAAATAATTAAATTGAACCAAAATATATAAAGACACCCTGACCACAACTATGGCAATAGTGGGTATAATAGGTCCACTTATAAAGAAAAGTAGCAGTGAAGATCCTAGTGATAACTAATACACAAGTGGGGTAACAATATATCTTGATTGTAGTGACAGAGACAATTCACTCTCAATTTCCAATCCAGAGACAATTCACTCTCAATGTCCAATCGAAGATGGTTAAGTATTGGAATAACCAAGTCCCTTTATTTGATACCGTGGTGGAAAGGCCGTCCTAACATGTACGGGACAGAAATATATATAGTTGTTTAGGCTGTATCAACGAGTCCCACTGTGTAGCTAAGACAAGGAATTTCAGTCCACAATGTTAAGGGAGGGAGCTTTCCTTAGTAGGTTAATTGCCGTTAATACATGCACATATATTGCTTAATAGACTTCTCGCAGTGTGAATGCAGCAATAGAGACTCTCAGATGGTACAATTTCCAAAGAGGAATAGAGCTGTAATACTTATCCTCCCGGGACAACACCGCGTCTCTTCCTCCAAGGCAAACTCAGTCTCTCTGCATAAATGGCTAGGATAATTAACAGATCAAGCTCCGGCTCTCCTCCTGGTGTGACTGCAGCGGTCCGGAACGGTGCAGCACCCAACAAATCTAACAACGTGGTGAAGACTACCAATAGTTGAAGTCCGTGGAACAAAGGTATGTTAAACTCTTCTGACGCGTTTCATTATAAGATTTCTTCAGAGGATAGGTGAGTATAGCCGCGGTGTTACCGGCGGTCCCTTATATTATACGTACACTTCATTAATTAGTAGACAGGTGTGCATAAACAATCTCTTTATGAAATTCACCGTTGCACCGTTCCGGACCGCTGCAGTCACACCAGGAGGAGAGCCGGAGCTTGATCGTTATTTAGATTCACTGAGCACCTAGATTGGTCCCCCCCCCCTTTTTTTGTTGTTTAAAACATCGCCCATCCAGTCTGCCCAGTTGTTTATTTAAAACTATACTGATCCTATATTTGATTTGCTGTGTGTGAACAAAACCCTCTACTAACATACCCTCCAACATGACCCAGATCCTCCAAGGACTAATTCCATTAGGTACAAAATACTATGCTTTTCATTTTCCAACTGTCAGTTACTATGGTAACCACCTTTGTTGAAGAGGCAAGTAGTTTTTTTTAAATATCAGTTAATTCATTGAAATCAGGTGACAGTTGGAAGCTCAGGAGCGGATTAAATTGTACCTAATGGAATGGGTCATATTGGAGGGTCTGTACTAATATTTGCATTAAGATCCTGGACTATAGAGCCAAAATTGTCTTTGATTCACCAAGTAGACGGTAACATAACCTTAGTCTTGCGACAATATAAAAATGTAAAGGCTTTGACAGAACTTGAGCCCCTAATTGTGTGGAAAGTCCCTAATGCGTGCGGGTATGAACAGACAACACAAAACAAGGAAGAGATACCGTGAGAACAGCAAGAACACCAAAACAAACAGTGGACTGACAAGGGCAAGCACTCACTGAGCACACAAGGCACACAGCAGAACAAGTAAACCACAGGTAAGGAAGGGTTATCGGCAGAAATAGGAAGGGAAAAACAGAAACGGGGCACTAAGCCATCAAGACACAGGATCTGGGGTAGCAAAGCTATAACCAGCACTGCACCTAGGGATGAGCTGCTATTTACAGAGACCGCTGGCCAATAGCAGCCAGCAGTCAAAAAAAAATTACTTATCTGGCATCCTGGTTGCTAGGCTATATCCAGACAGCATGACAGAGCGGCGTATAACCTTAGGTTCTCCTGGTTGTTAGGTAACACCAGGACACCCAGGGCCAGACTGAGGACCTGGGGCTAAGGGTCCACACTATACAGAAAGCTTTGGAGGAGAATTCAGTCCCTCCTTCATCCTTATGCACTGCAGCGGGAGGCCTGGAGATCTGCAGTGTGTGGGGGCCTAATTTCAGATGGAGGCCTGGGACTGTGGTCCCATTAGCCTCATTGTTAAACCGTACCTTTTTATGTCTGCAATAATCTCTTCAGGACCTTCTGCACTTGAATGTCAAAAATAGACTGCAGCAACTGAGTAATTACGTATTATTGTAGAAGAGAATAATAGAAAATAACTTTTTCTGATTGTTGTAATTTTAAACCATCTGCCAGCGTCATTTTACATTCTACAATGTTCTCTCCTACTTTTTAGTTATTTTTTAACCTACAGCTATTTAACAAGAATGTGGCATTATGTAACCATCAAAATCCTACTACCAACATTTTCTCTATTCCATCTGCTGTATACTTCAATTTATTTAGAGTTGCAGGCTGCATAGATTTATGTGGAGTATCACATTTCTGTTGCCACTGTGCTGGGAGGTGATCAACAGGAGCATAGAGGAGCTGTACACTAAAGTTTTCATGAATTTCACCCTCACGTCATAATACTCACATTGATGAGGTGCGCAAAAAATGATGCCCATAATGTAAAAATAATGCGCAAATTTTAACGCATGTAAAGCAATTGAATAACAAAAATTCGCACTTGCAATGCATTTCCCGATTCAATAATTGAATCGGGACTAAAAAATACGGCAAAAAAAGTATGCAAATTAGCAAAATATGCTGAAAAAATACATTTCGCGCATAATTGAATTAGGCTCTTAGATCATTAGTACGACCTCACCTAGGTGCGAATTTTTGTTATTCAATTGCTTTACATGCGTTAAAATTTGCGCATTATTTTTACATTATGGGCATCATTTTTTGCGCACCTCATCAATGTGAGTATTATGACGTGAGGGTGAAATTCATGAAAACTTTAGTGTACAGCTCCTCTATGCTCCTGTTGATCACCTCCCAGCAAAGTGGCAACAGAAATGTGATACTCCACATAAATCTATGCAGCCTGCAACTCAAATAAGTATACAGCAAATGGAATAGAGAAAATGTTGGTGGTAGGATTTTGATGGTTACACAATGCCACAGAGAATTCACATTCTTGTTAAATAGCTGTAGGTTAAAAAATAACTATCAAAGTAGGAGAGAACATTGAAAAGTGAAAAATGACCCTGGCAGAAGTTTTTTTTAAAAAAAACAACAATCAGAAAGTTATTTTCTATTATTCTCTTCTACAATAATACGTAATTACTCAGTTGCTGCAGTCTATTTTTGACATTCAAGTGCAGAAGGTCCTGAAGAGATTATTGCAGACATAAAAAGGTACGGTTTAACAATGAGGCTAATGGGACCACAGTCCCAGGCCTCCATCTGAAATTAGGCCCCCACACACTGCAGATCTCCAGGCCTCCCGCTGCAGTGCATAAGGATGAAGGAGGGACTGAATTCTCCTCCAAAGCATTCTGTATAGTGTGGACCCTTAGCCCCAGGTCCTCAGTCTGGCCCTGGGTATACTGATGTTACCTAACAACCAGGAGACCCTAAGGTTATACGCCGCTCTGTCATGCTGTCTGGAGATAGCCTAGCAACCAGGATGCCAGATAAGTAATTTTTTTTGACTGCTGGCTGCTATTGGCCAGCGGTCTCTGTAAATAGCAGCTCATCCCTAGGTGCAGTGCTGGTTATAGCTTTGCTACCCCAGATCCTGTGTCTTGATGGCTTAGTGCCCCGTTTCTGTTTTTCCCTTCCTATTTCTGCCGATAACCCTTCCTTACCTGTGGTTTACTTGTTCTGCTGTGTGCCTTGTGTGCTCAGTGAGTGCTTGCCCTTGTCAGTCCACTGTTTGTTTTGGTGTTCTTGCTGTTCTCACGGTATCTCTTCCTTGTTTTGTGTTGTCTGTTCATACCCGCACGCATTAGGGACTTTCCACACAATTAGGGGCTCAAGTTCTGTCAAAGCCTTTACATTTTTATATTGTCGCAAGACTAAGGTTATGTTACCGTCTACTTGGTGAATCAAAGACAATTTTGGCTCTATAGTCCAGGATCTTAATGCAAATATTAGTACAGACCCTCCAATATGACCCATTCCATTAGGTACAATTTAATCCGCTCCTGAGCTTCCAACTGTCACCTGATTTCAATGAATTAACTGATATTTAAAAAAAACTACTTGCCTCTTCAACAAAGGTGGTTACCATAGTAACTGACAGTTGGAAAATGAAAAGCATAGTATTTTGTACCTAATGGAATTAGTCCTTGGAGGATCTGGGTCATGTTGGAGGGTATGTTAGTAGAGGGTTTTGTTCACACACAGCAAATCAAATAAAAGCATAAAACAAACCCTGCCCTGTCTTCTATTATTACACAAGATAGTCCTTAACTATAGCGGTAGCACTTTATATCCTACTCACAACAAACACATACCGTATATTGATAATAAAACATAGCTAGTTTTCTTGTTTCTCCAGGGGCTTTCTGCATCAGGGCACTTTAGCCTCATAGCCTTAAAATGCCCTTATACAGGTTTTTTAACCATTAGCCTGCTTATATGCTGGATCCAGAATCAGTACTGGTCTGTATGCTAGAGCCTGTCTACTTTCTCCTAACCACAACTCCAGGAACCCAAACTGATATTTACTAAAGTCGAAATGGCTTTGCTCAGTGTCTAAAACCAGACACATAACAGCTTTCCTTGGGGTTTTAAATGGGTGTGATGATAGAGCCATTTTCTTCCAGACAGTTTCAAACTGGCTGGGATTTCGATTGCATATGTCTCGATGAGGCATAGCAATCAATCCACAGAGTACCAAACTTTCGGTGCTCCGAAAGGTAAGGGAAAAACTACCCCAACCATTCCCCTAATTCTAACCCTAACCCTCCCCTCTCACTACCCTAACCCTAACCTTCCCTTTCCCCGCAGCCTGACCCTAATGCTCCCTTCCCTGCAGCCTGACCCTAACCCTCCATCTTCTGCAGCCTGATCTAACCCTCCTTCCCCCTGCAACCTGACTGTCAGGTCCCGTCGCGTTGCTGCTGGCCTCCGTCTCCCCTCTGACTCCTTACCTCCGCAGTGTCTTCCATACTCACCTCCCTTCGCAGCCTGACCCTAACCCTCCCTTCCCTGCAGCCTGACCCTAACCCACCATCTTCCGCAGCCTGACCCTAATTCTAGCTTCCCTGCAGCCTCACCCTAACCCTCCCTCTCCCGCAGACTGACCCTAACCCTCCCTTCCCCACACCCTGGAGAGGTTACTCACCTTTCCCTGCGGTAGCGGTGGCGTTTCTGATCAGCATACTCACCCATTCTGAAAAAAAATTCTAAACTGGGGGATATTCTAAATAGGGAACCTGACCCTAACCCACCATCTCCCAAAGCCTGACCCTACCCCACCATCTCCCACAGCCTGACCCTAACCCTCCCTTCCCTGCAGCCTGACCCTAACCCACCATCTCCCGCAGCCTAAACCCTAATTCTCCCTTCCCTGCAGCCTGACCCTAACCCTCCCCATCCCACAGCCTGACCCTAACCTTTCCTCTCCCGCAGCCTGACCCTAACCCTCCCTTCCCCACACCCTGGAGAGGTTACTCGCCTTTCCCTGCGGTAGCGGTGGCGTTTCCGATCAGCATACTCACCCATTCTGAAAAAAAATTCTAAACTGGGGGATATTCTAAATAGGGAATTTTCGGATGTCCCTATTTCGGAAATTAAACTTTCCAACCGGGCACTGCAACCGTTTTTAAACATATTACCCCTATCAGATAGAAACTTTGAACCTTCGTAATGCCCCTGCACCTCCAAGCCATTATGGAATAGCGAGACCATGTAGTTACTATAATAAGGCAGTAGCTTTATAGTTGCATTGCAAGAAATATGGATTTATGGGGCAATTCCTATGTTTATTAGTATGCCCAATTTTGCTAAAATATGTTTTTTTGTTGTAAGGTTTGAAAACTTTTTGACAAATCTGTCATGGCTGCTTTAACAATGCCTCTCAAACTATGAAATGCACTTTTATCCTTCCCAAGGCATTATCATCTTGAACCCAAAGTCATTTAAAATCCTATAAGAAGCTAATATCCACAGCAAATCATTCAGCTAATTTCACGTGTCAGTATAGAGTAGGGGGGAAGGGTAGCTTTCTTATTGTGCAAACATTTAACATAACAGACTATTACACAGAGTGAAAATCTATCATTCCCTAATAATATATGTTTTAATAATTATAATTACTCAACAACTTCTGAGCACAAAATTGCGAGGCCTAAAGGAGCCAACGCTGTGGGTAACTGAACACTCCCAATGTTACTGCTTAACCTCATCTATGCTTGGCATATGTGGGTGAATAGTGCCCCCTGTTTCTACTCTCAAACAATAAATGAATTCAATAAATTAAATGATTACAGTGTGAACCTGCAAGAGCCTGTGATCATCTAATCACAACTCACTTCAAAAATTATTTATTTGATGCTATTTTTGTCTCTAGCAATCAGGGTCGGCGCAATGTGATCAGCGTGGGGGGTGTGCTGTAGGATAGAACAGGGTTGCCGACTTTTGCCAGCTTCCCTCCGGGAGATCCTGGAGGGAAGCTAAAGATGCATACAGGAGGCGGGGCTTATTGGCGCTATTTATGCAAATCAGGACGGCTTGACGGCGCAAATTGTGTCATCAAGTCCCTACCTGTTCCTAGCAACACTGGTATACTAGTGTTGCTAGGCAGGGGGGCACTGGTCCTCAAGTCATTTGTGGGAGATTTGCAGGCTCTCCCGGGATACCAGGAGAACTGCCCGAATTTCAGGAGTCTCCCAGACATTCTGGGAGAGTCGGCAACCCCGGGATAGCATCCAACTGGCTGGAGAGGCGCGCTCCCCGCTCTGCAGCGCCAACCTTATCATGAGCTATAGAGCCTGTCACATAGGGCTGGATCCATACTTAAGTGATTGAAATTAGCTACTCTTGGGCTAAACCATGTTGCTTGGAGGGGAGTCATATTTTATCTGTTGCAAACTGTATTGGAGTTGAGAGGTGATGTTTCCTATTCCAAGTCTAAATAACAGTGTGATAGTAAAGCTGGTCAGTATCTGTGTGCAGTAAGCAATTTAAAGAAATATCCCTGCATGCAAAGAATATAATTAACTTGCCTCCCCCTGAAATCAACATGGTTTAGCCCAGGAGTAACTTTCTTCTTAATTTCAAGCTCCTTCTTAAGTCTGAATCAGGTTCCCTATCACCAACCCTGCTAGTAATAAACTGAGAAATGGGTGACAACAGGGCTGTAACTAGGAGTGTGTCACAGGGGCTCCCTTCCAGGGTGCAAAGCTTCAGGGCAGAGTATGTAAATCAATATTTAAGACTTAATTGGTTTGGAATTCAGGGTCAGTAGGCGCCATTTTTCCTCTTTGCCCCTGGCGCTAAAATTTCCAGCTACACCTCTGGGTGACATTCATCCCGAAATTAGAATTTGGTCAATGTAATGATTAAAGCAAGAATTTCATGGATATAGTTTCCCATTCAGTATTAAATAGCTATGATAATTAGTCTTTCAATGAGCTTTAATTCATTTCAATGTTATGACTGTAGTGAGGGAGATAGATTAAATAAATAACACATACAAATGGGGTTTTGTTATATTTTAACCCAAAATCATTTAAAAAAAATCAAAATAAATGAATATCCACATTGACTGGGTCACTTTTTCATAAATAAACCTCTATAGTGTGAGAATGGAAAGAGATGCTGAAAATCCAATAGGGTTATTTTGTGTGGGTTGTTTTTTTATCTACAGCTGAAAAAAACTTTTTTTTGTATATGTACCAATGAACTAAAGAACTGGCAGTGCTATTTAATTAGTCTGACAGTCTATAAAAACATCATCCAAAACATTACACCTCTGCACATCTTCAAGGGTAATTAATGGAGAGAGACTAGAGGGAAAGATAACTTCACTGCTGATGTACAACAGGGAAATCCTGGACAGTTTGACATATTTGGGGAGATCCCAAAAGCAGCTACACTAACCAGCTATCTCTAGGCTGGGATTCTCTCAGAGAGCAGTACCAGACAGCTTGAGATATTAAATAATCACTAAACCTAGAGTAAAATTCAACTTACATGATGTAATAGATCAGTTAGATATTGGACGGAATGGCAAAAGTCCGCACTTATGTGGTAAGCGCACTCCCACGACACTTCCCTCTGACGGACAGAATTTAGCTGACTTCCGCGTGCCATAGTCCTACCTTAACTTCTCTGTGCATATCATTGTGTGGATGTAGCAAATGTACTCACGGAAGTGCCTAACCCAGCCCATACTGTACAATTGAAATGCCTTCCACCAGCCACATTACGTATTCTCCCACAGAGTACTATCAAGCCTTGGCGTAAGGAGTTGTCCACGTGTGGAAATCAACTCTATACGTAGTGAGATACGTGACATCTCCCGTGCGCATGCGCATAATGCTAAAAAAAAATGCCAACTTACGCACACATTGGGCTTGATCCATACTTAAAAAGGAGCATGAAATTAAGAGAGGAAAGTTACTCCTGGGCTAAACCATGTTGATTGCAGGGGAGTCATATTTTATCTGTTGCGTTGAGTTGAGAGGTGATGTTTCCTGGCTCAAGTCTAAATAACAATGTACTAGTAAATATGGTATCTGTGTGCAGTAAGCAATTCAAAGATATATCCCTGCATGCAAAGAATACAATTAAGTTGACTCCCCCTGAAATCAACATGGTTTTGCCAGGGTGTAACCTTCCTCTCTTAATTTCAAGCTCCTTCTTAAGTCTCTTAAGTCTGGATCCAGCCCATTATGCATATGTTTGCAAAACATTATTAAGTCTGAATTTGGTCCATTCACAAGTGAATATTTTTATATAGCAGCTATTTTTTTAAGCAGTAGATTCCTACCATTTAAAAGTGTCATTTCACTGTTCTGTTGTCTTGCTGAAAAGGGTATATACTGTAGGACCGATCCAGACTTATACATGGCCATTTTCTGATCCATAGGATCAGGAAGACACTGCTTTGTGCGCATGTGTTGCTAATGCCGCTTGTACCTGGATCACGCAGATTTCTGCCTGTGGGGTCAGTGTGAATGCAAGAAGGAGGAGCTTGGTATTTAAACTTACAGTATGGGCGTGCTACACTCACACCGCTCTGTCCAATTCATCCCTACTTTAAGTGAAGGTGGATCAGAAATCTTAAGGCAGGGGCCTCAGTTCTAAACAGGGTTGTGGTCTCTCATGCCCCCCCGCATGTAACACTGGATCTAGCAGGGATCCAGCATAGGTCTGGATGTGGTCCATCGCCTCATTATTTGTATGCATGGAGGTCAGTAAAGCCACATGGTAGAAGTGAACTCTCCCTGTACTCCCCCATGTACAGAAAGCATGCGGGGGTCTTGATCAGGTCCTATCTGCTGAAAACCCAGTGTGTATCCTGCTTAAGTGTTTGCTATAAGGCATCATAAACAGCAGGTTCTGACAAAAGTACTCTTGTAACAAGTATTTTGGCTAAAACATTTGTGTGTTTTAATTTGGCGTGGATGCGTGTCAATATATTTTTCCCATATTACAAACAGCTATTCTGTGTGGCTTTCCCTATGGAGTGAAGCATCATACTACAATATGCGAAAGATAAAGTACAACATTGTGCAAAAGAGGGTTCCCTTTGAATCCACATATGCATGATAAGTTTTCCAGCTACAGCCTATAGGATCAGAAGGAGTTATCTGATCCCTTTAGCACAACTAACTGCTGGATCTACAATTCCCAGGACGGATTCAGCGGCACATTATTGATTAGATGCTGACTTTCCTATTGCATACTAGATAATGGCAAATAGAATCTGATTGGTTTCTATGGGCAACATCTCCACTTTTCCTTTCCCTCAGCTTAGTAAATCTGGCTCAAAGAATTGTTCAGTAAGTCCCAAATTGCAGCTAAAGGTATTTCTATCAAAAATAAAAACGTAGGTGGTGAATAATTATGTGATCAACTAGATCTGTGTTTGGGCTGAATCCAGACTTGAGTAAGTGCTTGAAATTAATTACTCCTGGAATAAACCATGTTGATTGCAGGGGGAGCCAAGGTAATTGTATTCTTTGCATGCAGGGATATATCTTTGAATTGCTTACTGCACACAGATACTGACCAGCTTTACTATCACACTGTTATTTAGACTTGGGATAGGAAACATCACCTCTCACATATGTACCTCCAATTCCCCTCGGTATTCTCCCATATGTGCCTCCAGCCCCCCCTCACTACTCCCCCATAAGTGCCTCCAGCCCCCTCCCTCAGTATTCTCCAATATGTGCCTCCAGTCCCCTCCCCTCAGTATTCCCCAATATGTGCCTCCAGCCTCTCCCCTTGTTACTTACCTTTCTGTCCCTCTTTACTACCCCCTCCACGTCACGTGCATACAGGAAGTTCCTGTATGAGCTGCGGCAGCTCATATGGGAACCTCCTGTATGTACCCCCGGCTCTGTGTGTGCATGCAGAGCTGGCGCTCATACAGGAGTCCTGTATGAGCACTGGCAGTCTCCAAAGCGAGGAGACCACACCGGCTCTGCATACTGGTGCGGTGGCTGCTGTGGGCCCCATTATCTCCATGGGCCCCGGTGCCGTGCACCGCTTGCACCGCCGGTAGTTCCGCCTCTGATTTAGACATGATCTAGGAAATAACACCTCTCAACACTACTACTGTTTGCAACAGATGAAATATGACTCCCCTGCAATCAACATGGTTTAGCCCAGGAGTGACTTTAAGTCCTTATTTTAAGAAGATTCTAAAGTGTGAATCAGGTCCTTTATTTCAAGCTCCTTTTTAAGTCTCTTAAGTCTGGATCCAGTCCATTATGCGTATGTTTGCAAACATTCTTAAGTCTGAATTGCTGAATGGACCAACCATTCAGAAGTGAATATTTTTATACAACAGCAATTTTTTTAAGCAGTATTCATACCATTTAAAAGTGTAATTTCACTGGATCAGGAAGACACTGCTTTGTGCCTCTGCGCATGTGTTGCTAATGCCGCTTGTACCTGGACCACGCAGATTTCTGCCTGTGGGGTCGGTGTGAACGCAAGAAGGAGGAGCTTCCCTGGGTTTAGCCCAGATGTGACTTTAAGTTCTTATTTTAAGAAGATTCTTAAGTGTGAATCAGGTCCCCAGTGTGTATCCCGCTTAAGTGTTTGCTATAAGGCATCATAAACAGCAGGTTCTGACAAAAGTACTCTTGTACCAAGTATTTTGGCTAAAACATTTGTGTATTTTCATTTGGCGTGGATGCGTGTCAATATATTTTTCCCATATTACAAACAGCTATTCTGTGTGGCTTTCCCTATGGAGTGAAGCATCAAACTACAATATGCGGAAGATAAAGTACAACGTTGTGCAAAAGAGGGTTCCCTTTGAATCCACATATGCAAGATAAGTATTCCAGCTACAGCCTATAGGATCAGGAGTTGTCTGATCCCTTTAGCACAACTAATTGCTGGATCTACAATTCCCAGGACGGATTTAACGGCACATTATTGATTAGCTGCTAACTTTCCTATTGCATACTAGATAATGGCAGATAGAATCTGATTGGTTTCTATAGGCAACATCTCCACTTTTCCTTTCCCTCAGCTTAGTAAATATGGCTCAAAGAATTGTTCAATAAGTCCCAAATTGCATCTAAAGGTGTTTATATCAAAAATAAAAAAAAGTAGGTGGTGAATAATTATGTGATCAACTAGATCTGTTTTTGGGCTGAATCCAGACTTGAGTAAGTGCTTGAAATTAATTACTCCTGGAATAAACCATGTTGATTGCAGGGGGAGTCAAGGTAATTGTATTCTTTGCATAAATGGGATATATCTTTGAATTGCTTACTGCACACAGATACTGACCAGCTTTACTATCACACTGTTATTTAGACTTGGGATAGGAAACATCACCTCTCAACTCTAATACTGTTTACAACAGATGAAATAGGACTCCCCTGCAATCAACATGGTTTAGCCCAGGAGTAACTAATTTCAAGCACTTACTTAAATCTGGATCCAGACCTTTATTTGGATTTGAATTATATCTGTATTATATCTAACACTGCCAGGCAAACTCTTTCTCAATAAAAATAGCAGCATCAGTATTGTTAAAATGTCACTGAATAAATTTTTTCAGTATTTATTGTGTATACTGTGTATAGGAGATCAATAACCATCTGCCACCTCCAAAGGGCCTTAATGCATGGAAATAGGACACAATTTCTAAATTCTGTCATCATACCACAATGACTTCTGTAACTGAATCAGCATCAGGGAGATTGCCCAACACTTCAGGGAGTCAGGGAGATCACACGCTATTCAGGGAGACTCCTTGATATTCATGGAGAGTTGGAAACCATGGCATATCTGTGTTAACCACTCAAACTCCACTGTTCAACTGTGTGTACAACTTCTCTATTTAGCGTTACAAATAAAATTTCAAAGTGTGCTAATGTGTTTGCTATATTTGTTTCTATTATCAAAGTAGTATCAATGTCCAAGTGTATTAGTAATCCCAGTGCTCTTACTTGTTATCCTCCTTCTCATGTGTGTGCATAGTGCATATGTCTGCCGGTGGTCTCCTGTATATACATGAGATGTAGTGCATATGTCTGTCGGTGGTCTCCTGTATGTACATGTAATGTAGTGCATGTGTCTGCCCGTGGTCTCCTGTATGTACATGAGATGTAGTGCATGTGTCTGCCGGTGGTTTCCTGTATGTACATGAGATGTAGTGCATAAGTCAGCCAATGGTCTCCTGTATGTACATGAGATGTAGTGCATGTGTCTGCCCGTGGTCTCCTGTATGTACATGTAATGTAGTGCATGTGTCTGCCCATGGTCTCCTGTATGTACATGTAATGTAGTGCATGTGTCTGCCCGTAGTCTCCTGTATGTACATGTAATGTAGTGCATGTGTCTGCCCGTGGTCTACTGTATGTAGAGAAGTGCATGTATTGTACTGCATGTATAGAAGAACGTAAGAACGTATTGTACTGCATGTATTGTAGAAGTAGTGCATGTATAGAAGGGTATGTATTGTAGAGAAGAACATGTAAACGTGCATGTAGAGAGAAACATGTATTGTAGTGTATGTAGAGAAGAACATGTATTGTAGAACAAGTATTGTAGTGCATGTATAGAAGGGTATGTATTGTAGAGAAGAACATGTAAATGTGGTGCATGTAGAGGAACATGTATTGCAGGGCAGTAGAGAAAGACATCTAAAGTGTAATTTTTGTAGAGCATGTATTGTAGAGCATGCAGAGAAGAGCATGTATTGTAGAGCCTGTAGAGAATATGTATTGTAGAGCATGTAGAGAATATGTATTGAGAATATGTATTGTAGAGCATGTAGAGAATATGTATTGTAGAGCATGTAGAGAATATGTATTGTTGAGCATGTACTGTAGTGTAGAGCATGTGTAAGGTGGTCTCCAGTATTTATAGAAATTATATAGTGCTCACAGTCATAGAGCATGTATCAACCGGTTTCCAGTATTGTACATTTGATTGGTATGTGATGTGTCAGTCTGAGGTCTCCCGCCTGTACAGGGAGTCTAGCGCTCTCCGGTGTGCACAGGTGGTCTCCCGTATGACGGGTTCTCCGGTGTGCGGCGCACAGGTGGTCTCCCGTATGACGGGGCCCCATGATGTACGGCGCACAGGTGGTCTCCCGTATGACGGGGTCTACGGTGTGCGGTGCACATGTGGTATCCTGTATGACGGACTCTCCGGTGTGCGGTGCACAGGTGGTCTCCTGTATGACGGGGTCTCCGGTGTGCGGGCCCCTTGGTGTGCGGAACACAGGTGGTCTCCCGTATGACAAGGTCTACGGTGTGCGGCACACAGGTGGTCTCCCGTATGATGAGGTCTCTGGTGTGTGCACCACAGGTGGTCTCCCGAATGACGGGGTGTGCGGCATACAGGTGGTCTCCCGTATGACGGGGTCTCCGGTGTGCGGTGCACAGGTGGTCTCCCGTATGACGGTGCCTGCGGTGTGCGGCGCACTGGTGGTCCCTCGTATGACGGGGTCACCGGTATGACGATGCAGCACTCAGGTGGTCTCCTGTTTGACAGGGTCTCCGGTATGACAATGCTGCGCTCTCCAGTGTGAGGAACCAGCTGACCACTCTCCATCCTCTGAGCATCTGTCAGCCCTCAGCCAATCCGGGCCGAGGAGGGAGCTACTGTCATCCAATGGCAGCCACGCCCAACCCTCTGCTTCGTGAGGGGTAGTTTGCCATTCACGTGACCCGGAGCGAAGGGAGTTAATCCCAGCCCCGCCCCCTCCAGCAGGTTAACTCTCTCCCCGCCACAAAGCAGTGATAGAAGACGGGAGCGGTTGCCATGAGAACCGCGGTCGCCCGGATGTGAAGAGATGCCGGCCGGAGCTGCCAGGGATCGCCCGGTGCCTCAGTGATATGGGGGGCGGGTAGGGGGCCGGACGGGAGAGTGTGAGCGGCTGTGGTGCGGGATCTCGGCTTTCACTGAAGGGGGCAAGGATGGACGAGCCAGGGGAGCTCGCCGGAGGTAAGCTACCCCGAGTGTCCACTGTGCCCTCTGTCATGTTTGTCCCACTGCCTACTGTAACCTCTGCCATGCCTGCCCAATGCCCACGGTACCTTCTGTCATCACTGCCCACTGTACCCTCTTCCATGAATGTGTGCCCCCCTCCCCCAGCATCATTTAACAGAGAGACCCCAAGCCAGTGATCAGATCATTACTTACTCCAGTCTTACATTCTTACCACATCTAGACCATCATACTCCATGTACATCACCTTCTAAAGCCTTTACACCCAGCACCTAATGCATACACCCCCCCCATTCACATCCCTCTATGTTGCTGGACAATCTGCCCCTCTGTGCGCTCTACCTGTGCAGACTGTCACCTCCCACGCCTGTCTATGTGTAATTTCACCCTAATGTACTTCTATCCCAATTTCCTGTCTAGATCTATCTACGCTCTTTGATTTAATGTTCTTTTAGGGACTTTCCCTCCAAACTTACTTCTATGTGCATTATTACACTTTGGACCCAAGCCCTCAGTCTCCCTCTTTCTGTATATTACCTGCCTGAACTTCCCACCTCTCTGGACTGTTAACCCCTATAAGCTTCATCACTTTTACTCATGCATCTTCCCTAAATCCCTTTATCTAGAGTATAAATAATGCTGTGTAGCCTCAATCCCAGCATTCTGCTTCTCTTAGCACCTTACCCACCCATGTTTGCTTGGCTCCAAACCTCAGTATCTTAGTTTGTGCATTACACCCCCTATAGCATTTAAATCGCCTTCCATCACTTCCTGCAGTTCCGTGACATTGAGATCCCATCATACCCACCTGCATGGGATAGCCATGTTAGTCCTTAGAACCTCTTCTTGTAGAATGGCTATGCCATCTCATTCTTGGTTTCAAAAGTGACGGGGCCTTAAATTTATCAATATAACCCTGTGGACGGGAATTAACCCAACTTTTCTGTATCAATGCTAAGACTTTTCAATCTCCATATAGTGTAATACTGGTGCGATCAAATAACCTTTAGTTATTTCTGTAACATTGCTGGACATGTATGCAAAGAGTAATGGACTGTTATAAGTTACTTACTTTAAAAAAAATGATTCAAGAGGAACCCCCATTACTACCTGACTAATTTTTTTGTATTATATGTCCATTACAATAGGTGGAGCCTTTTAATGCACAGAAGTCTTTACTTGCTGCTAATTTATGCCTAGCGATGAATTAGCACATGTATAAAGATCCAGCGGCTTTGGCTATTATTTTATTTCTGGATATAAATTATCCCTGATATTGTTGCTATCCTGGGAATTGTGTGTCGGATTATCCATTCAGTTTATAATATTAATTGCACAAAACCTTTCATATGCAGCGCCATATCCTGTATTCATTAATTTCTATTCTGTTTACTTATGAAGCATTCCACTGGCTATATACAAGGCTTAATGGATTATGTATAGTGGATTATGAGTTCAGACCCCCCCTTCCCCCTCCCATCATAAGAAACATATATGCATATGTGTCATTGCTAGAGGCAGCTCAGTACTGTACTTGTCTATAACTAGATTTATTTTTTAAATGAAAGAAATTGCTATAGCAGACAGCTCTATTACTTGCAGAGAGATTCACCATTTTACATTACCATCATATGCCATCTTCTCATTTAGTGTGATTTTACTGTCTATAACAACTGTGATGCTATCTTTGTCTGTTATATAAAAGGAGGTGTGAGAGATTTGCTGTGTGTTTACATCTTGGTGTTATATTACACAGGTTATCACAGTTTTTGCTTGTATGGAGGGGATTATCTCCCATACAATTGAAGAAGGGTTTTTGTTATTTATATACACGTTCAGATTTAGAGGTCATTTTTTAGCTCATTGGTATGAATGCAGACTACACTACTGACAACAAGGAGGATGGTATGTAGAGAAAATGCTGATTTTTAGTCTCTTTTCTTTTTCTGTACCAGTGCTGTCCACGGATTACTTTCCTCACTTTATAGAACAAGGAGAGTTTGCAGGCAGTGGCGCACAGAAGCTAAATTCAGTTTTGTGCTCTGCTATACATAAACAATGAAAGATGTTCCCCTGTACATAACATAAATGTCAGGATCTTTTCAAGCAAGCAGTGTACCTTTAAGAGATTAATCACAATACACCGAATGTAATCCTTTGTCCTTCTGTGCCTCACGTAACACAGGAAACAGATCTCATGCTTGGAAATTCAGTGCCATCGATTTTTGTATATTCATTATGACAGTTGTGTCTTTTTGTCGTAGGAGACGGCTTTTCAGCAGAGATCTTAATTTTAAGATTAATTTCACAATGGATTCCAGTGCTGCTTTATACTAAGCATTTGACATTCCTGTCTTGATATTGTACAGAGTGGTCATTATTGTAAATGTGCTGTGTTGGGGAATTGACAGAATGACCATTTTGGAAAAACACTATATTTATGTAACTGTATATTTTCTTTTATCCATATGTTTAGTCTTTGGTACATTATAATCTGACAGTGCCCCCTGGTTCCCTGTGAGGTCTCCTTATAACCCATAATCTCCCAATTTCCTTTACAATACTGAGGAAAATCCTTGCTACTGACCACAGCCTCAGTGTTTCAGTCACCTCTGTATTAACCCTTGATAACTTCCCACAAAAATTAACAATATATTGATATATATATAAACAGATTTTGAACACAGACACATTTTTTGTAAGTAGTCCCCTCCCTGTGTTTTTTTCTATATTTATTTAGTTTTTAAAATGTATACATATTAACTCTCTTGTGCCCAAAACATGGTTCAACAAAGCTATTTGTGGTGAAATTTGATGACTGCTTAACAAACCTATTGTTGCACTAGTAATATATTCCATAGATTGTTTTTGTCGCTTTTACATATTCTTTTGACTGTCTCCCTTTTTCATTTTAAAATATATTTATTACATATTATATTTAGATATAATTTAATTTAGCAGTTAAGTAATTTAGGAAGGGAAATAATGATATGAAACATTTCACAAAACAGATTTCCAGCACAAGCGATGTCTCTAGTTATCGGGTAAGTGGTACTCAACAAAAAAAGGTTGAGAACCCCTGGTCTAAAGAGTGTAACCAATGTTTTTACAATTATATGATATATCATCTATCCAAAGATTCCCAAGTAGCATATCAGTATACATATGTGTAACACTTTCAAAACCGGAGTTACACAAATTCAGGGAAAAAAGGGGAAAACTATATTAAAATGTAATGAACAATAAATAAACTGTCTGTACACTTACATTGAAACTGGTGTTTTTTTCCAGGACTTTGATGGAAGATGGGTCACCAGAAGAGGCTAAAAACACAGATATTAGACAACCACTTTGTTTTGAGTTCACAAATAGAACAATTATTGGAACAGTGGGAAAAGGAAAATTCTTAAACATATAAAATACTGCAGGATGAAAGGTGATAGTATGCAACGACATTCGTTTTCCAGGAAAATATGGTTCAGTTGAAATACACTTATAAGTAAAAACTGTTTTATATATATTTCTTAGACACATTTTCAGTTATTTTTAAAATGCTAATGTTAAAAGGTGGAAGACATAAATTAGAAGGACAGAAAATAAAAGAGCATAAAACAAATGATACAGTAAAAACACAAGAACATATCCACTCTTGAGCAATACCCTTTTCTGTTTCAAACCCTGTTTTGTAGGTGCAAAGTTTGCAACTTTTATACAAAAAACCCTAACCTTTACCCAAAACGCCATTTTAAATATTGAACGCCAAAGTCAATTATTTGCTCAGTACACACAGTTCTTTAAGATACTAATTTCAATCAAAGTCCAGTTGTCCTAGTTATACTAGGTATATACGTTTTCAAGCTTTGTAGCTGTGTATAGGGGCAGAAAGTGTGAGCTGTCCATTTGGGGCAATTTCACTTGCATTGTCTTCAAGAAGACCAGAAACATCAGCGTTAGGAATGCTATCATGGTAACTGCTGAAACTAATGTTGTCCTCTTTCAGTTCAATGGTCCAAAAGGGAGCATTAAGCTTCCGACTTTGATATCCTCTATACATGTACACAGCTCCTACAAATCCCATTAACAGAACTACTACAATTATAATGACAGCCAAGATGATAATATTGAATTGAGTCCAAGACATATCAGCTAAGGTAGATGTACTGTTATCCGAAGAGCTGGTCATATAAAATGTTTGTAATGTTGTAGATATTAAGCTTTCGCTTGATAGAACTTCAACAGTAGTAACTGTGGTTGGCGCAACTGTGGTTGGCGCAACTGTGGTTGGCGCAACTGTGGTTGGCGCAACTGTGGTTGGCGCAACTGTGGTTGGCGCAGCTGTGGTTGGCGCAGCTGTGGTTGGCGCAGCTGTGATATATCCATTTAAAGTAGAAGTTGCAGAAATATCTGAAAGATAAATAAAAGAGAGAGGTAAAGAGGACTTTAAGGTCATTCAACTGACACAGTAAATTAGAATTTGGTTTATGACACAAAGCAGAGACGAGACTTGCTAAGTTACCTATTTGAATGTTAATTCTGCAAAAACAAACATGACAATGATTTACTGAAACAGATCACTAAGTCCAGTGTTCTCCCCAGGGCCTTTTAGCCGGGTGCTCCACCCAGCTATTTTAGCTTACCACCCGGCCAGACCTTACCAACACGCCGATTATGATCTCCAGCTTTCAGTTCCTGCTGTCCTCCGTTGGGCTGTGAAGGCTTTCTGGCACTGCTGCACCGTTGCCTATCAGAAGCAGCAGAAAGTCTGTACATCCCATCAGAGGATGACCACTGTCCGCGGAGACTCATACAGTAGCTGCAGCTTCCTTCAGTGTGATTCTGTCATTCACACACAAAGGAGGGAAGCCATTATATGAGAGGTTTTAAAAAGATAGGTTGGGGTAACTATGATAATGTCTGTATGGTATGGCCCTAAGATCTAGTCTGTATTGTTCTGCAGTCTCTAGGATGTAGTGTGGATTGTATGGCGGTCATTAGGATGAAGTTAGTATCAGGGCTGGAAGTGAGGGGGTGTACGGGGGTATGACATACTGTCACTTCTCCCATTGGTTTTAATAAAAAATCTATAAATCTCCATTCACTTCTGTTATTTCTATATTTTTATACCGCCACTTCTAAATGTCTATACCACCACTTCTCAATTTACACTTCGACCTCTGGTTAGTATTGTTTGGCAGTCACTTCAATGCAGTGGGAATTGTACAGCAGATACTAGGAAGCTGTTTGTATTGTATAGTAGAGACTTGGATTTGCTCTCTTTTATTGTTACAAGAATGTGTTCGGTATTTTATAATGCTCACATGGATACTGTAATGTAGGGTGGTTACTGGTGTTCAATGTTCAATTATTAAACAGGAGGGCACAAATTTATAGTTTGTAGGGGGGTGTTGGACACCCCAGCACCGGCCCTGTCTCATTGTCTCTTCCAGTAGATCACAACCAACAGAACAAATAGTTACAAGAAAGGCAGATTCTGATGCCTCAAAAGCTTAGGTCCCAGTAGTGCAGCAGCCACGAGGAGCTCTGCAGCGGGAACGGATGTTTGTAGCCTTGTCAAGTATTATTTTTGCAAATATTACCCTGCCCCCCACCCAGCTACTATTTAATACAACCCAGCTGACAATATTTTCTGGGGAGAACACTGAGCTCTGAATCAACCTCATTATCTAATGGTTTCATTGTTAAAATTAAGTTTTTTTTATTAGATGCAATGAACTGATTATGCAATGGTCAGACTTAATCGTTGTAGCCAACACATTTGCACAATATCGTTCCAAACACTCGGTTGGAAACACTGTAATGTGTATGGGGCTTTATATAAATATGCATCAATAATATTAAATAGGTTGTACCTGCACCATTTGTTAGAAACAACTGTGTACCAAGTGCTGTATTGCTTACCTACACGTGTAAGTCCTGCGATATAATAGAGTCATGCACATATCCGTTATCTGGGCTCTTCTCCCGGTTCTGTATTATCTAACTGAGCTTTCATACAGAAGTTCAGGACATAAGTGTATTGTGGTGTCCAGGGGAACCTCCACCAATAGAAAAGTCTGGAAAAAATAGCGTTTCACCCAAATCACTTAGGGCCAGATCAAGAGCTACGTACAAGTGCGTTTTTACAATTGCCGCTTGAGCAACTTCGATTTTTTTGTATGCATTGCACATGCGCACGGCAGATGTTGCACATTGTAACTCTGACCGTACATACCTTCCTCGTAAATACATATGAAGGGGCAGGTCATCGTTATGGCGGCCAGAAATACGCTTTGTAGGCGGAGGGAGGCATTTAAATTGCACAGTATGGGCCAGCTTAGGCCGTTACGTAAGACAATCCATTATGTACGAGCGGACTTGCGCTAGGAAGAGTTAAGGTAGGGTTTAGTACTCGTAAATCAAGTAAATTACGAGCGACTGAGGGGAGTGCCCGTGGGAGTGCGTAGTGCTTACGATTGCGTAAATACGATACGTGATCGTACTTAAAATGCACTTAGGTCTGGATCTGGGCCTTGTTGTTTAAAGGACCTGTTTGCTGAATCATTATAAGTTTTCATTAATAGCATTTGTCACACTGCCATTAGACTGAATCCAGACTTCTGCTAGCATTTTGTGTGGAGCGAAACGCGAAATGCTGCATCAGCACGGAACTGATGCCGGATCCAGCCTTCCTTGCTTGCAGCAGGAGGCCGCTTCATCCACTCGTGAAGTCATTTGCGACAAAACCTTGCTATTAACAATACCCATTTTGCATAAGTGCGTCTCCCGTCCATTATTTTTAAAAGTCTTGTCTACAATTATGGATTGCAGTTTTCCTTTCCTTAGCAAACCATCTGAACACACGATGGATAGGTTCTTATGTAAGGCTGATATTTAGCAGACCGCGTGTGTATGTAAAATTATATACATAGTAATGAGATCAGTGACCGCTCTATGAATGCATTGTGGATGTTCTGTTTATCCTACACAGTTGCTGTACTTCCTGATTAATGGCTGTGCTGGTGTGCATCATGTTCTCAGCAACTATATAGCAGCATGTTCATCCCTGGAGTGTCCTTACTCTAAATGGTGGTCATTTGTAAGCTCTAATAGTCTTCAGTCATATTTCTAGTGGGAGGTCTGCTCAGAGCCCAGGAGATTCTTTATGTA
>WWET01002636.1:63143-80207 GCA_011038615.1 Limnodynastes dumerilii | reverse complement strand
GAAGCCTATAATACGGATGCTCTATATGGCATGGTGTTGCTGTTATGGCAGTCGGTATTTCGATAGTGATACAGTTGACAGCCTGTGTCCCTGGGGTACCTGTTGTGACCTTTACGGTTCCCGGTACCTGCTGTCCCTCTGCACTGCGCTCTGCTGTGCTTCCCTGGTTATGGTTTGGGTTTAGGAAATAGGATTAGGGTTAAGAGTTAGGGTTAGGGTCAGTATTATTGTAATGCTGAGCACACGTCAGCACTGCAATATACGATTAGAAAGCTGTCGCGGTAACGCAGCTGCTGTCATTTTAGTGTCCGTGGCCAGATCCAGAGCTACGTTTCAGTTCCGTTTCATAGCGTAGCGGATTTACTATGCACTCCCGTTGCATGTACGTACTTTGGCCGTCGCACTTACGTGCCTAAGCACACTCATACTGTACCATTTAAATGCCTCACCCCGCCTCCGAAGCGTAATTACCGGTGTCGTATGGCTGGCACGCCCCTTCCTACCTAGTTACACTGAAGTTACGTGACTGGTCCTTACGCACTGAGTTGCGTGGCGTAACATCTGCTGCGCGCTAATAGTACTAATGGGTGCTTTTACGCTGGCGGCTAGCGTAAATTCACTTGCGTACGTAGCTCTGGATCTACCCCCATATGTTAACTGTCGGCAAACACTGCTATTGATGTAGACTGTTGCAGGATCCAGACCTTGCATACAAGGAGATACATTAGCAGGACCAGGGGTGTAACTACAAGAGGTGCAAGTCGTGTAGATGCTACGGGGCCCAGAAGAGAGGGGGGAATGTGGCAGCTGCTCCCCTTGTACTGTAAGCAAGATGTCAGAGGCTGACAGCTTAAAACAGTGCTTGGCATTCCATGTGTGAGTGCTGAGTGCTGTAAGTTCTGATAGCTTCTATCAGGCAGCGGTCCCACCCAGCTCCGCCCCCAGTCCTGTCTCGCCTCACCTAGTCCCTCCCATTCAGACTCAGGGCCCGCCTCCTTGCTATGGGGCCCAAGTTTGTCAGTTTCGGTCTCTGAGCAGGAACCGACATTAAGATCGCATAAGGATAGAAGAAATCAGAGGCACAGATGGTTATGTCATGGATACTGGACACCATGAGTTTGATGTAGCAGCATTATGTAAAATAACACAATAGATAACAATAAATAAAAACCGTTATGGAAGTAATATCTACCATTATATATAGGGAAACCCTCCAGCTAACACCTCTTGTGTCTTGTTCTTGTGCAGAAATCTGTTACAAGAGTATTGTATTTATTTCTGGATTTTACGTCGCCTGTAATAGGGGTGGTGTTGGGACCTAGTGATAGTGTATGCGTGTACTATGTAAGTAGTCTGCGAGTGATCTGTGAGCGCATGTTAATTATGTAGCGGGAGGGTTTGGTACTTAAATCATACTGTAAGGACTTGGTTAAGCTCTTACATATGAACTTCATTTATGCAGCAGACCCATTTTCCGTGGGGTCGGAGTTAAGGTCGAGTCCAGGGTTTGGAAGTGCTGAAAGTGCAAGAGGTGTCTTATACCCTCGTAAGGATGGAACTTAGGATTCCACTGTCGGAACTCTGCTTCAGCTACGGAGGAGTTATGATTTCAGCTAGAGCAGACCTCCGGGGCCTGTCCAGAATTCCTAATCAGGTTGGGTACATGATACATGCACTATATTATATATATAAGGATATTAGTGTATGCTTGGATATATAAATTATGATGAGTACCGGTATATCAAGTAAATAGATCATTTGTGTCCTTTCTGAGTTTATGATCTCCCCTTCCTTTCCCTTTTCCCTTCAGTCTTGGCATTCTGCCATCTCCCGTGGGATTCTATTCCTTAGTTCCCTTCCTCTGTCCCTCCCCGGCATGGTGTCCCCATAACATCCGTTGTTCTCGTCCATTTAAATAAAAAATAAATCTATCATTGAGAGTTTGTCAGGATTCTATGTATAAATACTGATCCTACCAAAAATAAGCAGAGATTTTTAGAACCACTACAGACAGCAGCCTACTGTATATTAAAAAAATCAAATAAAACACATTTGTTGTCAATAAAAAATAAAAATAAAACTTAAATGGGAAAAGTATGACCTCCTACTGACAAGATTAAAGTACATATAGCACACACATCAGTGGGAAGTAACTAGAGACCCCCAAATTCACAGTCTCTGGTGCCCCTTAATCTCTATTTCATCATTTAAGGTGGCATCGGTGATAACCAGAATGCATTACAAGCCTTCCAGATTTAAAATGCATGGACTGGATCAAGGCTGAAAATAAGAAGAAAGCAGGTGGAAAGTTACCTGGGAAAAACCATGTTGAATTGCAGGGAAAGCGCATTTCATCTGTTGTAAACAGTATTGGAGTTGAGAAGTGATGTTTCCTATCCCTAGTCTAAATAACTAGTCAGTTTCTGGGTTTAAAAACATAGTAATCTCCCTGCAAGAAAATAATAAAATCATTTTCACTCCTCCTGAAATTCAATAGAAGAAAATTTCCACCTTTTTTTTTCATTTCTTTTCCATTCTGAATTTGGGCCAATAGGCTGGATCCAGACTTAAGTAAGTGCTTGAAATGAGTTACTCCTGGGCTAAACCATGTTAATTGCAGGGGAGTCATATTTCATCTGTTGCAAACAGTGGACTGTATACAGACTCCTGAAGGTATAACATATACCTGCGGTTTTTACTACTGAGCATGCGCGGTAAATTTTAAACGTAATCTATGTATCTTTTCCTTGCGTAGATTGCGTATATGTGGTCACACACAGCGACCAGGAATTTGGACCTGGCGTTTGGAATGATTCAGGGCCAGATACTCCACCTGATGACTGTAGACAATGCCAGAAATTTTGGAGCCCGGGACACATCCGCAGTGTCTCTACCTTTCACATATACATATAGGTGGAGCACTACAGACCTGCATTAAGAGCAGGCCGATGTGATGCACAGGGAAGTCCTTCCATGCATATTGGTCTTCTAATGTATAGCTCTCAGCAGCAAGTATCGGTGGTATGATAGCACGGATACCTGCAGCTGCAGAGCTAAGGTAAGTAAGTAAGTAAGTAAGTAACCCCATCTGTCTCCGGGCCCGGGACTCCTGGTCTGTCTAGCTGCTGTCAAGATGTCAGGAGAACACAGACAGCACAGCTTCACCCCAAGGTTTTCAGTTACACTGAAGGATCCCTGGCATTTGGGAAACCGAGTTTCAGGACTCTGACCGTTCATCCTGCCGGTGATGTACTGCAAGAACTGACGCCATGTATTTTATCTGCTATTTTCTTATTTCATTTGTGTGTGTGTGCAGGGCCGGCGCGATGCACTCCATGAGGGGGATGCAATGCATCCCAGCACCATGCTGGAGAGAGGCGCTCATCCCCCCCCACTCACCACCTTCTCAGTGTTGACAGTGTTATTGCATCCAGTGATTGCTCTATGCAGTGGCGCCAGCTGCTATTAACAATGAACCCCTATGGGGCTATGCCTGCCTCTGCTGTGCCTGTCAGCTGTGTCTGTGATAGGCTGCCGGCTGGGCCATTGTCAGCTGTGTCTGTGATAGGCTGATGGCTTGGCCAATGAACTTTCTGCCCCTCCCCCCTTCCCTTCCTCTCCATTACAGCCCCCCAGTGCTCACATTACTGAGGGGGGCTGGAGACTTGATGGGGAATACTGGGGGGGCTGGAGACTTGATGGGGAATACTGGGGGGCTGGAGACTTGATGGGGAGTACTAGGGACCTGGAGACATAGGACCGGATCCAAACCTAGTTAAGTGCTTGAACTTAGTTACCCCTGGGCTAAACCATGTTGATTGCATGGGAGTCATATGTCATTTGATGCAAACAGTATTAGAGTTAATACTCTAAAAATAGTGTGATAGTAAAGCTGGTCAGTATCTGTGTGCAGTAAGCAATTCAAAGATATATCCCTGAATGCAAAGAATACTAATAACCTGACTCCCCCTGAAATCATCATGGTTTAGCCCAGGAGTAACTAAGTTCAAGCACTTAACTAGGTCTGGATCAGGCCCATGGTCACTGGTGTTAAATTGTAAAACAGATGGGTGCAAATTTAAAGTTTGCAGGGGGGCGCCGAACACCATAGCACCGGCCCTGTGTGTATGTCTGCGTGTGTGTGTGTCTGTGTCTGTGTGTAGTCATATAAAAAAAAAGTGTCTAGAGATTTTCAATTCCAAAAACTGCCTAGATGATATATATTTTCATAGTGTTGCTTGATTTATCCCGAAGCTTCCTATGCTGGTGAATCCCATAGACAGTTGTGTACCCTTATGCACATCTCCTGCACACTGCTCCTCTGAGTTCTTTTTCCCTTCTTGCTTTCCTTTTTTCAAGTCGTTAAATTGACAAGGAGACCTCTGGGGAGCCCAATTACTACCACTCTCCCTGAGTTTCCTTTCTGTGACCACTCTGGAAAAGTTATAAAAGATTATTCTATTTCTACCAAAGGGTTTTTCCTTGAGAGTCTTATCAGACCGCATCAGAAGCCTGAATAATAGAAAAGTTTACAATATTGCTTTGTTGCTGATACATTACTGGATGAGGTTCCCCTCTTACAGGAAACCTATTTCTCTAGAATCTCTTTTTCTCAAGTTCTTATCAAACCATTTCACTATCGCAGAAGTAATTCCCAAAGTGCAGGGACCATTGCAAAACTGGCTTTGTGTGTTTATTTCAGTGTTTGGAATGTGTATGGAAACATGCTTCTCTGCAGAAGACAAGGCTTGAATCCCAAAGCAGGTCCTGTAATAATAATAATAATAATAATAATAATAATAATAACAATAATATTAATATAATAATATAATAATAATATTATAATAACAATAATATTAATATAATAATATAATAATAATGATAATAATATAATAATAATAATATTAATATAGTTTAGATTTGAAAGCATTGCATAACCTCTAAATAAAAGCAAACCTTTTTGGCAAGGCACGATGGTACATTCTAGGATAGTCCATGGCTGCTTTGTTGATGTTTATGACATTTATTTTAGTAAGAAAAAGTCCAAGAGCTAGATTTACTAATCATTCAGATAAGGAAAAAGCAGTGATGTGGCCCATAGCAACCAATCAGATTCTGGCTCTCTTTTTCCTATTACATACTAGAGAATGTCGGCTAGAATCTGATTGGTTGCTGTGAGCAATATCTTCACTTTTCCTTTTCCACAGTTTAGTAAATCTAACCCCAGAGCTCAGAAGTCTCTGGACATGGACTAAAAGCTGGGTACACACTGCATCCAATCCTACCTCTACTGGCCAGACATTGGATAAGTGCACACTCACACAACCGTTCGTAACATCCAATCCTGAACGCCTGGCCGGGTCAAACCATTTTGAAACCTGCTTAGAAATCAGGTGATTTGACCACCAATCAGCCGACCAGTTTACAAGTATGTACACTTTCTTTGTGTGTGAGTGACAGGCGGTCTGGCGAAGATTGGAAGAGTGTGTACGGTGTCTGGACACTTTCAGCAGATGCCGGTGCATGTCGTGGACTGGGTGTTGTACCATTGACTGGGGAACAGTCTGGTCTGGAGTTGGATCTATAGACAATTAAACAAGTGTGTACCCAGCTGAGGCAACTAATTTTCTTCTTCTCTGCTCTTTATTTCACTGTGTTGAAGTCTTAAGATGGGAAAGTTTGGGGCAGTGGATGCTTTTTGGTAAGATGTCAGCACTTCTGTGCAATTAGAGGCCACTCCCCTCGCTATCACAGTGTTCCATTGGGAGAGACCTCTATGTTAAAATGTGGACAGATGTACAGATGTACATCATGTGTAGATCTGACTGTGGGAACGCACACTGCGCATCTGATCGTATGTAACTCCGTATGATAGGGCGTGACCTCCCTATGCAAGCTAATTATACACACTGGGTCTGATCCAGACCTACGCTCGCAGGCGATCTAACGCTGATCGTAAGCGTAAAATCGCCATAAAAAACACACTGCGCATGTGCATAGTGACAACTTCCGGTCGTACCAAAGACCTTTTCGTAGCGGCGCTTTGGGCGTCCGTATTGTTTGCGTATTTTCCGATGACGGGGCGTGTTTATAGTACGAAGTTAGTACAGACTCTGGAGTTAAGGAAAGTAGGCGAGGGGAGCCATTTAAATTGTACAGTATGGGCGTGCTTAGCCTGCTACGAACAGCGCGTCGCTACGAAAATACGTACGAACACAGGGAAAAGTTAGGGTAGGGTTCGGCGGGCGTAATGAAAGGAAGGTAAGGGGAGTGTCGTGGGAGTTAAAGTTTTTACGCTGGAGCGGTAATATGCTCCGCTCTCATGCGTAGGTCTGGATCAGGCCCGTTGTGGGCGGAGGGAAGCATTTAAACTGTACAGTATGGACTGGGTTAGACAGTTATGTACGATAAGGCATCACGTACGACCAGAGATGCGCAAGGAAACATAGAGGTAGGGTTCTGAACACGTAAGTCAGCTAAGTTACATACGTGTGAGGGGAGTGCATCATACTTAGTATGGTATGTAAAACAATCTTAAGTCTGGATCAGGCCAATGACTTTATTGCAGATATTTCCCTCGCAAAGCAATTAATAAAAAAAAAATAGCTGTCACCCCAGGGGTATACTCATTTTTGCCCCTGTGACATGTGCAGTGTTTATGTGGTCCCAGGCTATAGTCCACCCCAGATTTCTAGATATGTTGTCACTTAGACTTGTACAAAGGGGGAACCTGCTTAGTTTGGTCCTGTAATCTAAATTAAGCGTGTTCCACAACCCTTGGAATCTGCTAATTGCCTAATTGGTGCCATTTGGTGTAATACACCTTCCTTTAGTTCTCTTTTAACACCTAAGTGATAAACTTACACAGCGTTTTGAAAGCTATTTTTGTGCTGTTTGGATTACTTCCGGCCCAGCAGAGCAGCATCGTTTGATCCCGGTGGTATGTTCTATTTTACATATAGGACCTGATCCAGTTTTAAGGGAATAATCCATACGTTAGCCTCCATTGCAGAGGAATGTGGGCACTCCCCATGCATTCCCGTGCGTAGAATTCATTTCTATGCCCTGAACCCTTGCTTTTTTCTGCACACATCTTTGTGCACGTGGAATATTGGGTTGTATGTAAAGGTGCATACACACTATACAATTATCTGGCAGATTATCTGAAAGCTGTTGAAATGGATGAGAGCAACTGACAATGCCATTTGCTTTCTCATCCATTACCAGATTTTCATTCCAACTGCTAGATCTTTCAGATAATCTGCCAGATAATTGTATAGTGTGTATGCACCTTAAGGACTTAGCCAGACCCTTACTGTACAATTTAAAGACCTATGCCCACCTTCCCCCATGCGTGCCTAATGCGTAGCACATGGTGAGTGGGTCAACCCGCACGGAGACTGAATTCTGCTCTGAACACGGTTTGAGCCGCTGCATTCCGTAGTGGAATTATTGGTATTGAGTATACACAGTACCAACTAACAGGTGATTTACGTATGTAGATTTTGCAAGTGAACTACTCTTGCATCCGGCCCATAGATTGTATGTATGTATGAATGACCTCTTTTTCTGCCTAAAAGTATTTTTTTTTATTATGGTCCACAGGGATGTGAAGACACCTATATTATTGATGACCTGCGGTTCAGGAGCATGTTTTGTACATAGCCCTTGTTCTGTTTTTAAGAGAGGAAAGTTACTCCTGGGCTAAACCATGGTGATTGCAGGGGAGTCATATTTCATCTGTTGCAAACAGTATTAGAGATGAGAGGTGATGTTTCCTATCCCAAGTCTAAATAACAGTGTGATAGTAAAGCTGGTCAGTATGTGTGTGCAGTAAGCAATTCAAAGATATATCCCTGCATGCAAAGAATACAATTACCTTCACTCCCCCTGAAATCAATAGGGTTTAGCCCAGGAGTAACTTTCCTCTCATAGGCAGCGCTTATGCAATCTACTTACCTAAATGGTACGTAGATAGAGTAAATAAGCTATTACACATACGTAGTAGTTCAATTCTTAAAACAACATACGTAAAACGAAAACTACGTAACTGTGAATCCGGACCTTAATTTCAAGCTCCTCCTTAAGTCTGGATACTGCCCAATATGGCATAAAAGACTAGGGACCCCATTTTCTTTTTCTTTCTTCTATAGTTGTCAGCAAGTCACCTGTTATTGTGCAATAAACTGACGTGCAAACATGTGTGACAGAATAGATGTTGAAGTGGTCCATGCTCTTCTTTCTAAGCATAGTCCCCCGTGAAGATGACGGTAGTACAAGCTACGCAGCCTCTGTGTCCTTGGGCTTTTTGTGTGGTACCTCTGCGACAGAGCACTGGAGGCTGAGAAATGCCATTCGGCGTTATATTCAACGGCGTGTTTACGTGTCATTTCCTGTCTTCCCTTATAACGTCTCCGTATTGTCTCTTAGAAATGCTTCAAAAACAAGCACCAGGATTCCAGCTCCTTCATATAAACAGCTCCTATTTATATGAGTCATTTCATAGATTTGTCTTCATTGACTGAAGAGATTGGCAGAAAAATAGCAAAGGAAATGCTAACCCGCCGCAGATTTTTTAATATAAAATGGGTTCACCTAGATAGTGATCCTAGAAACATTTAAGGGAACAGAACCAGGGCCAGATTTACTAAGCTGCGGGTTTGGAAAAGGGGAGATGTTGCCCATAGCAACCAATCGGATTTTAGGTGACATTCTCTAGCATGTAAAAAGAAAGTGAGAGCTAGAATCTGAGTGGTTGCTATGGGCAACATCTCCACTTTTCCAAACCCGCAGTTTAGTAAATCTGGCCCCCAGAGTTTGAATTAAGAGAAAAACAGATGAATTGCAGGGGAAACAAATTTCATGCGTTGCAAGCAGTGGACCGTATTCAGACTACCGGATATATAACATATACGTCCGGTGTTTTTTTTACTACTGCGCATGCCTAGTAAATTTTTAACGTAATCTACATACCTTTTCCTTACCGTAGAGTGCGTATATGCGGGCTTAAAGACCGCATATACGCAATCTATGGAAGGAAAAGATACGTAGAATACCAATACAGGAGATTTGCCAGTTCTCCCGGGATTTCTGTGAGCAACGTCCAAAATTCGGGAGTCTACTGGACATTCCAGGAGAGTTGGTGCTATGTCATTCATATTTCTGTCACCCTTTTGGTTGTCTCAACTTTCTACCATTATATCATTGCATCCTGATCTCCTTAAAAATGGCCACCTCCAGCGGCTTTAGTTCATAGCAATGGGATACAATTTCTGATTTTGGTTATCTTGCCACAAGTGGCAAATCCCATCAATTTCTTCTACTTGCACAGCAGAGCCATCCTCTAGGGGGATTGAACCGGGGCACTCGTCTGAGGACCCCCCCAACAGCTTTATTTTCAGAGCCATGCCCATCTGCTACACTAGTGGGCTGTGACTCTGTAGATCCTGCCAGGGAGTAATAGCGGCAGAGGTTAGCCAAAACCGCTATCTGTGCTAAAGTGTCTAGCATTCGGGGGGAGTCAGCAAGTTTTCCATTGGCTCTGAGTTGACTGGAATGCTCCTTAACTTCTACATTATAGGTAGCCATTTTCTCAAGAATGGGGTAGATAGAGTATAAAAAGGCAGAAATCATATATTTTCTATGGTTAATTTATATTTTATTTTAATCCCTTGAAACATTTAATTTTAGAGCATATTTGACATTGGTATATTTTATGAGGTGGGAGTCGCCGCTGCGAAAATGCTGTTTTAGAAATACAGACAGCCGAAAGCTAAAGTATGCCGATCGGCATACTTACCCATTAATTCTTTGGAAGCGCTCTTGCACCTGCCACAGACCCGCCACACCGACCAGATAGGTGTGTAGCACTCTATGGGGAGTTTTAGGGTCAATGTGTAGGTAGGAGAGTTTTAAGGTTAGGCTGCAGGGCGGGGGGTTGTTGGGTCAGGCTTCAGGGAGGGGAATCTTAGGGTCAGGCTTCAGGGAGGGGAATCTTAGGGTCAGCTTGCAGGGAGGGGGATCTTAGGGTCAAGTTGCAGGGAGGGGAATCTTAGGGTCAGGTTGCAGGGAGGGGAATCTTAGGGTCAGGTTGCAGGGAGGGGAATCTTAGGGTCAGGCTTCAGGGAGGGGAATCTTAGGGTCAGGCTTCAGGGAGGGGAATCTTAGGGTCAGGTTGCAGGGAAGGGAGTGTTAGAGTCAGGATGCGGAGGATGGGAGGGTTAGGGTAATGGAAGTAGAGGATTAGGCTAAGGATTTGTGTAAGGGTTGGGGTAACATACTCACCATTTGGCTTAGCTTCTTATTTCTTTTGACGATCGTTACTTCTCCTCTGCAAGGCAGTAGCAAGAACTGGCTGGGAGAAAACAGCAGTGACACACACCCATTTTCTGAATGTATGACAAATAATATAGAGCAGATTATTCAGAAATGCTTGCTGCAAGGTATTTAGTTGGTTTTTGTTCCACGTGTCTCCCTCTCAGTGAATGTTCTGCTGTTATATTTACATTTGATCTGTATGCCTATACAGATAATGATTCATTTTGTGTTTGTTATTAGTTTAACAGTGAAAAGGATAAACGTAACACAGGTGTAATGGACAAGATCTAAAATATGACAACATCGAAGCCTACAAAATTGGCCCAAAAATAATAGGATACCCCATTCACATTGCACCAAAAACCCAGGTTATTAGCGGACCAAGCCCTGACAACCCAGGTTGAGGGGAATTTCGATAGGGCCGTTTTCTCCCAGCCAGTTATAAACTGGCTCGGATATCGATTGCTTATACTTTGATAAGGCATAGCAATCAAACCCCGGTGCTCCTAAAGGTAGGTGTTAAAACTAACCCCAACCCTTTCCCTAATTCTGACCCTAACCCTCCCCTTCTCTTAACCCTAACCCTCCCTTCCCCACAGCCTGACCCTAACCCTCCCTTCCCCACAGCCTGACCCTAACCCTCCCTTCCCCGCAGCCTGACCCTAACCCACCATGCCCCGCAGCCTGACCCTAACCCACCATGCCCCGCAGCCTGACCCTAACAGTGTAACCCTGGAGAGGTTACTCACCTTTTCGGTGGTCCGGTGAAGTGTCGGGTCCTGTGGCAGTGGCGTTTGCGAAAATGAATGGGTGAGCATGCTGATCGGCATACTCGCCCATTCTGAAATTTTTTTTTTTTTAAAAAGGAGGGGTATTCATAATAGGACAGCCGAAAAAAGGAACTTTTGGCTGTCCCTATTTCTTGATACCATCCTTCTATGCGGGGACTGCTACCATTGTGACAGTGTCTGACTACCCGAGTTCAATAACCCTGCAAAAGTCCCGGATCTAATACCCGAGTAATTTCGGGGGCCGACCCGGGTAGCCATCAATGTGATAGGTTAAAAAAACCCAGGTCTCACCAAAGGAAAGTCATTGGAGGGAATTAGGTGCATGAATCATCAAATTGACGACTCACAGGGCAGACCTGGGTTCAAAAACCCGGGTTATTACCCAGTGTGAAAGGGAAAAATAAATGTGAATAGCTGGGACACGGTTCAACAACCCTGGCCTTCCCCGCAGCCTGACCCTAACCCACCATGCCCCGCAGCCTGACCCTAACCCAGCATGCCCCGCAGCCTGACCCTAACCCTCCGTTCCCCGCAGCCTGACCCTAACCCTCCCTTCCCCGCAGCCTGACACAAATTACCCAGTGTGAAAGGGAAAAATAAATGTGAATAGCTGGGACACGGTTCAACAACCCTGGATATTACCGGAGCTGCAATATGAAAGTGGTATAAAAGAACCACACATCTTATATTAAGCACTCAATTTGCCTAACAATAAATTCCATGTCTGAACGTTTAATGCTAACACAATGCTACAATATAATGAAGTTCTATTGAATCGGTCAGACAAGACAAAACACAAGAGAGATTTTTTTTTCTATCTATTGTTAACGAGCATTGGCTTTCAGTAATTCAAAAATGTACGAGCCCTAATTGTACAGCATTGCGGAATATTTTATCTGCACTTAATATACAGTAACCACAACAGTAGCAATAATTATGTTGAGCTAATAATCTTAGCAGAAACTTGTTGTTAGTTTATAAACATTGCTGCATTATTGTTACAAAGATTATAGAAATGTAGATATCTGTATTTTACTGCAAAAAGCTGTCTCGAGAGGATGCGGTGTTTGGTCTGGATTCACAGTTACGTAGTTTTCGTTATCTACGTACTATTTCTGTACGTAGTTTGCGTATATAAGCTACTATGCATTCGTAGTAGCTCAATTCTTAAAACAACATACGTAAAACGAAAAATACGTAACTGTGAATCTGGACCTTTATCACTATTTAGAAAAATGTTGGAATTACTGACTTTTGTGGTCATCCATTTTTTGACAAGCAGTTTTTATATATTTTTGGAAAAGAGAAGAGTGCTCATAAAGGTCCGTATTCAGACCTCCGTCTTCTGTGGCCGTCCGTCCGTAACTAACCGATTGAAGTTACTGGGCATGCGTAGTAATTATTGTACGCTATTTACGTAGCGTTCCGCTACGTAGATTGTGTACACGCGGTCTTAAAGATCACCAACAGTGTCACCAGCAAAGCACCCACACACCATCACACCATCACACCTCCTCCTCCATGCTTCACAGTGGGAACCACACATGCAGAAAGCATCTGCTCACCTCTGCGTCTCACAAAGACACAGCGTTTGGAACCAAAAATCTCAAATTTGGACTCATCAGACCAAAGTACAGATTTCCACTGGTCTGATGTCCATTCCTGGTGTTTCTTGGCCCAAACACTTCTCCTCTTGTTGTTGTTCATCCTCAGTAGTGGCCTCTTTGCAGCAATTCAACCATAAAGGCCTGATTCCTCTGAACAGTTGATGTTGAGATTTGTCTGTTACTTGAACTCTGTGAAGGCTTTATGTGGGCTCTAATCTGAGGTGCTGTTAGGTACTGGTTTCTGAGGCTGGTAACTGTAATGAATTTATCCACTGCAGTAGAGGTAACTCTTGGTCCTTTCCTGGGGCGGTCCTCATGAGAGCCAGTTTCATCATAGCGTTTGATGGTTCTTGCAACTAAACTTGAGGATACATTCAAAGTTCTTAAAATTTTCCGTATCCACTGACCTTCATGTCTTGAAGTGCTGGTGGGTGTTGCCTTGCTATGTGCGTGCGTATAATTGCGTACTTTTAAACAACGGATCATTGTATATGGTGAAGCACTGGCTTAAGCTATGGCCCAGATCCAGAACAACGCTTGTGAGCGAATTTACGCGTGGCGGAGACGTAAAATCGCCTTTTAGTAAGTACTGCGCATGCGCAAAATAGAACATACACACCGTAACGTAGCGTAAATGTGAACGTATGGGCCATTCACGTATGTGTCGCGTAAATACTTACGTGTGGGCGTGCCAATTTTACGTTTCACAAAAATACGTCTGAAATACGCTATGTAGGTGGGGGTTTGTATTTAAAGTGTACGGTATGGTCGTGCTTAGCTGCGTAAATACGTGTTGCCCATACGTACGTGAGCGGATGACATCGGTTATGTTGCCAAAAGTTAAGGTAGGGTTTGGAAAGCGGATCTTGGTCAAAATACGTACATTCAAGGGGTGTGCCAAGGGGTACGTACATTCAAGGGGTGTGACAAGGGGAGTGTATAGAAGGTATGCACACGTAAATACGCTACGCGAGGAAACGTATTGCAAACGTAGTTCTGGATCTACCCCTGTGACCCTAATTTTCCCTTCACTATTCATCTCCTATGACAACATGTAATTTACCAGGAAGCTGCACCATTTATTGTCTGAACATTTTGCCCTTGCTGTATATGTACCAAAACGTCTAATGACATCAATGAGGCATAAGGTATAAAACCAAACAGTGTTTTAAATGAGCATTAACCTTGATCTCTGCTCTCTACGTCTGTTTTCTCAGTGATTCCACAGTTAATAGCGTATTGCATTCATCTGTATATACAAAGCCAAATAGCTTATCTGTTGTGAACATCCTTTGTGACTAGAATAATGAACATGTGTAGGATTGATTTTCTGCTCACATGCCTGTCTAATGAAAAGAACATGCTCTCTTGTTCACAGGGCTGGACTATGCAAGTAGCAAGCGACCTCCACTTCCTGTCGACGGGCCAAGTCTCCAATCCAGGAGTCCAGTACCATCCAAGCAGACCGTCCTCTCTTGGCAAGCTGCAATCGATGCTGCCAGACAGGCCAAAGCTGCCCAGAATATGAGCGCAACTGAGCCCCTGCCGGTTGGATCCCTATCCCAAAAGAAACGGGCGCAATATGCCAAGAGCAAGAAACAAGGAGGGGGCTCAACAAACAACAGACCGACCCGTGCCCTTTTCTGCTTATCTCTGAATAACCCAATACGGAGAGCCTGCATCAGTATAGTAGAATGGAAGTATCCTTTACTACTGATAGATGTATTGGTGTTGTACAGTGTATGCTTAATAAAGTTATTTTGTAAGTGCGGCACTTTAGACTGGATCCAGACATAAGTAAGTGCTTGAACTTAGTTACTCCTGGTCTAAACCATGTTGATTGCAGGGGAGTCAAGTTAATTGTATTCTTTGCATGCAGGGATATATCTTTGAATTGCTTACTGCACACAGATACTGACCAGCTTTACTATCACACTGTTATTTAGACTTGGGATAGGAAACATCACCTCTCATCTCTAATACTGTTTGCAACAGATAAAATATGACTCCCCTGCAATCAACATGGTTTAGCCCTGGAGTAACTATAGAGAATAGACTTTTAGACCCCATATACGCAATCTACGTATGGAAACGATACGCAGATTACGTACAATGCGCAGTAGCTATTGTTCATTGAATTGCGGCCTTCTATGGTAGACGTACGTAGTTCTGGATCCGGCCTCATATTTGTAAAATTAAGTATTGCTGGATTATGTCCGTAAATAAATCAATCTATCAGTCACTTATAGTGGAAGCAGTGGTGCTTTCCGCTACATGGGGACTACATAGAGCAATTACTCACTAGGTATAACTTCTACCTCAGAACAGGAAAAAAATACCTACATTTTTCATATGTAGTAATATTTGTATTCATTCTACTTTCCATATCAGGACATCTCATCACAATGGGCTCCATTTACTAAGAGATGAAGCCTTCATTTTCAGTAGATAAAGACCGTTTTTACCTGAAATTGGTCTTTATTTCGTTAAAACGAAGGCTTGTGCACTGCCGATCACCAGCCCCCTCCGATGAATGCAGGCCGGCTGATAGCTGTATTTACTGCGATACTATATATAACGCTGAAGATGGCATTAGTGTAAGGAAAGGGAGGTATGTATAGGGAGACCGCTGGAATACAAGGATTAGCCAGATTCAATTAGCTTCGCACCGCGAATAACTCTGTTTGCAAAGCTAATGCCGCATATTTTTGGGGAAAGGTTTTTAAGCGCGCCTCATAGAGGTGAGCATAAAAGTCAGCCACCGTAATAGACGGGAAAATGCGCAGTGCACATTTTTTCCCGTCTATTGCGGCGCATATTCCTAATTGAATCTGGCCCATTGTGTGTGTTGTGTTTTTTTTTTTGTTTTTTTGTTTTTTTTTATATAATTCTAAACATTAAACTTAAAGGAAATAGAAAATAAAGACGGAGCTAAACTTACCTGTCCGGCGTCTTTCTCTGCTGTCCCGGAGATCAAGTCCTGGCGCATGCGCAGTGTATTTTACTTTTGGGACTTGAAAATTTTCAAGTCCCAAAAGTTATCCACTGCACATGCTCTGGGATTTCATCTACGATCAAAGCTGAAGGAGGCGCAGCGAGTCCGGCGGCTATGATTAGCGCTTGATGCGCTAATGATAGTAAATGGAACCCAATATTTACCACTGCCTGAATTTGACAAATGCTTGGATAGAAAGTTAATAGGGTGAATTTAATAGCGCACAATATGTCTGCTACTCAGAGCTATCTTGGTGGCGCCTCTAATTGAAATGTTGCACATGTTGCTTAATGTTGTAGTACACATCCTATGTAGTGTCATTCAGCTAGAGAGGAGAGCTATAGGACCAAAATTGTGTTTATATATGACTTGGATGTACAGGTACTGCACAGCTGTATTAAGTACCAGCATACTGGCTGGATGTGGGCCAAAAACATCCAGTGTGGGGTCTGGCCCAGCTTGGATTCAGTTTTAGATCAGACGTGCACCTTTTGACATTGCTAATAAATATAGCTTATAAGACTAACATTTAACCTGGTTTCCTCAGTCCCCAGCCCAGAAGTTAGGGTAATCCTCCCTACAATCACTTCTGCTGTATATGTAAGTAGATTTGGAGGTAGCTGGTCCTTAGTTTCTGTTGTTCTATAACAAGTATTCATGTAACTGTTCTAAACATTAGCAAAAAGAACTTTCATCCTTTCTGTGCCAGATTAATTCTTTTATGATCGTTGCAAAAAAGTGATAAACTTTGTTTAAAAAAAAATAAAGTTGAGTTATATTACAAGTATATTCCAGCATGATTATTTATAGTTTTTTTTTGAGGGGGGGGATTTAGTTGTTGTTGTTGTAACCTTAACTTTATTTTCAGACCATTTGACATATTTATATTAGTGGCAATTTTTGCAAATTGTGTGGCCTTAGCTGTTTACATTCCATTTCCTGAAGATGACTCCAATTCCACCAATCACAACCTGGTAAGGCTTCCAGTGTTTTCTTCTGTACCGTTTGCTGTGTTGGGGCAATGGGGCAATTATTATAAAGTCTGAAGGTAACTGGAATTGCAGTTGTCGATCATGCAAATTGCTTTTCTCCATGGGCAGCTTGTTACGTGAAGGCTGATGGTCACTTGTAAATTAGGTTTGAAGCTAGATCAGAAAGGTTACGTTCTAGCTACTAAATGATACATAAAACAATGTGAAGCAATATTACCATGAATTTCTTGTATAGAAATTGTGTATTACCAGGACATTGAAATGTATCGATGGTTAAATACTTTCTTGGATGATTATATGGGGTGCATGATGCTGTAGCTATCTTTTTTTTTTTTTTTTTTTGACTTTTTTAGTTAAAACTG
>WWET01002636.1:36896-50196 GCA_011038615.1 Limnodynastes dumerilii | reverse complement strand
ACACATACGTGAATGGCCCATACGTTCACAAGTACGCTACGTAAATGTGCGTATTTGTTATGGTGTGCATGCGCAGTGCGTTCTAAACTGCGAATTTACGTCTCCGCCACGCGTAAATTCACTCTGATGCGTAGTTCTGGATCAGGCCCAATATCATATATATATATATATATATAATGGAATGCTTTAATGGCAAGTGGTGTTATAGGATCTCCATCTTGGCATGTGGCCCAAGATCACACAGACTTTCAGCATCCAGAAGTCGACATTAGCCAATCAGCTCTCTCTTCTGTCCTCCTGCATGGATGACACGCTGACCGATGCCACATCTTTTATACAGCAGTAGCACATAGTGCTCTAATGCTTGGAGGTCATGGGAATTATGCAGCGATCACATGAGGTCTCTGTTACATAAAGAAGAGGCAGAGTCGTCCTAACTCCTCAACCAATGATAAAGTCAGAGGAGAAAGAGACTAGGGCGGACTCAGAGCAGGAATATACGTAGACTGTATTTAATGAGCTCTGGAGATATAAACACTTGAAGTGCTGAATGTTACTATAAACAGTAGAGGCTGTTTAACATATACCAGTGATATTCTATTATATATAGAAGGATAAGGATGACATGTCTCATAGGTTGCTATGTAGCTCCCCTTCTCATGTAGCATGATTTTCTAGTGAAGGGTCAGGTACTGTATACATTGTGTATATTCATCAGAGGTGACTGCAACGTGCTATGTAAATCATCAGCATCATCTGTTTATATAGACCCACCAATTCCACAGCACTACATAAAATATTCTGTATTACATTGCAGCTCGCAGTCTAAGGACAGATTCAGAGTTTGAAAATAAGAGAGAAAAGTTACTCCATGTTGATTGCAGGGGAGTCATATTTCATCTGTTGCAAACAGTATTAGAGTTGGCGAGTGGTGTTTCCCAGCCCAAGTCTAAATAACAGTGTGATAGTAAGGCAGGTCAGTATCTGTGTGCAGTAATCATGTCAAAGATATATATCTATGCATGCAAAGTAAACAAATAACTTGACTCCCCCTGAAATTAACGTGGTTTAGCCCAGGATTAACTTTCCTTTCTTTTCAATACCTGAATCTTGTCCTAAATTCCCTAACACACAGACAGACTAGGGTTCAGTTGTCAGCAGCCACCTCATCTACTAGCATGTTTTTAGAGTGTGGGAGCGACCCCAGGTATAGTTGACATAGGGAGCACATACAAACTCCACACACATAAGGCCCTTTCTGGAAATCAAGCTTATGACCTCAGTGTGGTGAGTCAGAAGTACTAACTACCTGAGCCACCATGCAGTTAAAAAAAAAAAAAAAAGTACAGTGGATGGGTGTCCTAAAGGAGAGCTTCAGTCTTCTTATGTGTTTCCAGTAAAAGCTTTCCTTACATAAAATAGAAGAACCAGCGGGCTTACACGAGTTACTCACCCAGCCTAGGCTTGCATCCTATTAAGCAGGTTGTTGATGCTCAGTGTACACTAGAAATAAAGATAGAGATCTCATTAAATGTATAGTAAATTACAGACATATGATGAAATCCAATATTAGCTTAGTATAGATTTCCAAACACACAGGACTGGTGATTATATTCATTTGCTCTGACACACAGGACTGGTGATTATATTCATTTGCTCTGACATGGCTATAAAACTGGCTTAAAAATTGGCAGAGAAGAGAATAATTTCATTTCAAAGGATCAGATTATTACTAAAAGTTACGCTTTAATCCACATGATTCAGAATCATAATCAAAACATTTGGACGGGTCCACAAATGCTGGGAAGCCCCTGTGCATACCTATGTACATATGACATTAGTCATTGCGCATTGAGGGAATGTTCAGACTGTGCGTTTGACTAAGAAGGAACTCCCACTTTTGATGGCAGCCCCAACCTTTTATTGAATGACGTCTGATGGAGCATTATATTTAATGTTAATGTGCTGCGTAATGTCCGGGAAGCACTAACCAAAAAAGGTAGACGAACCGATTAGTAAAAATCTGAATTCTGAGGTCCGGATTCACAGTGAGAATTTAATATTTAGACCGCACTTACGCAATCTACGTACAGAAATGGTACATGGATAGTGTAAATAAGCTAGCAGCGTAGTAGCTCAATTCTTAAAACAACATACGTAAGACGAAAACTACCTCACTGTGAATCCGGACCTGAATCTGGCCCCTTGCTATTAAATGCTCCTTAATTTATTTTGCACTTATTTGTCTTGAATAGTCCATTTAATATCCGAGCTCCGATTGGTGAATATGCCCTGTTTTATGCAAAATATCCTAGAGACAAATCTGCAGGAAATAATTTGTTGGTCTCCGTGAAATTGCGGATTTTGTCTGTTCACTGCTCAAACATTCCCCTCTCCATCTGTCTAGCGATGATATGAAAAGCTGGAAATGAACCATTGTGCACAGAGAAAATTCAGCAGGGAGCTCGATTTACTCACAGGCCATGGAATAAATTAGATCCACTGAATAGCAGCCTCCTCTTGTTGAGGGACACATGCCTGTATCCCATCACACATGATATGCCGTGTTAACTGCCTGACGGTGACCAGCCTGGCCGTATGTTTGACACGTGTTTACAAAGATACAGTAAAGATGCCATTTAAATGATACTAAAAAGCACAAACACAACACTGTGTGTAAGGCATGCTTGCTGTGTGTTACAAGAATATCTCCATATTGACTCTAGTTTTCTCTTGGCACCAGAAAATAAATAAATAAGTATTTCTATATAGTACAGTCTGTTCCGAGGTATTAAATAATCAGTAAATATTTGGAGTGGGTTTTTTTTTGCTGCATACACAATTGTAAGCTACATAGGGCCTGATCCAGACTTAAGAACGCTTTCCACGCACATGGATTTGCTAAAGACCGCATGCAAGAGGCTAGCGCACTCCCATGATGCCCCTCTCTCATGTGCGCAATTTAGGTGACTTACGTGACCATAACCCCACCTTGACTTCTCCACACGGATCACTGTGTACGGAAGACCCTGACAGTATAAACCAACCTATACTGTGCAATTGAAATTCTTCCCCCCTATACTGCGTGTAGTCTGGCATACGGTGGGTTGTCATACCCTAACATACGGAACTGTGAATGTATGGAAATCAGTTCCAGATCCAGGTAGAGGCCCGGATCCAGACCCCCGCACGTTTTCCGTACGTGCGGGGGTCTGTCCGTCCGACAGAGAGAGGGGAGCGAATGCCCCCTGTCACTCCCATCTCTCATGCGGGCTTTATGGCAGCTTACGCTTTAGCAGGCAGAGGGGAAGCACAGCCCAAATTCTGTTACGCTACGGTTACTATCGTAACGCTAGCGTAACATCTGGAGGGCGCATGTGTCCTCCAGTCAAGTCCAGTCTTACTTCTGGATCCGGCCCAGTGTGCGTAAGTAGGATTGTGCGCTCATACTGCGCATTCCAGATATTATGCATCGGAGAGCTGATCGCATGGAGCTTGTTTCCATACCTTCAGCGTTCCTTACGTCAGGACATGATAGTCTGGGCGAGGGGAGGCATTTAAACAGTATTGGCTGGGTTACACTGAGCGCATTATGGCGTAACGAGCGGCAGTCGAACTCTGTGTGTGCGATTTGCAGTTAGATCTGATCCGGTTCATTGAGTAAATATCACATGTGTATGGATAAGACTATTCACATGCCAAATTAAATATTTAAATTACAATAAATATTACCTTGTTTTAGCTCCCCTCTCACTCTACAAATGCGTATTAATTATAAATTGGCCACACACAAGGGACTGCGAGGATCCAAGCACTTCCGTATGTAATTAATTGTAATGAGATCTTTGTCAGTATTTAGACTGAGTGATGAAAAGGTATCATTTGTATTGCAACTGGGAGGGGAAATATTCTATCCCCAAACACCACGTACTTTGCTCACTTTCTGCTGAGCATCATTAAAGACCAATTAAACGCTCACCACAGCCTCTTACTGGTTTAAATGCGGTACCTGAAATAATAGTTATTCTTCTGTGTAGCTTAAGAGAGAGTTTGAGGGCCAGATTTACTAAGATGCAGGTTTGGAAAATTGTAGATGTTGCCCATAGCAACCAATCAGATTTTAGCTGACATACTCTAGTATGTAAAAAGAAAGTGAGAGGAGCTAGAATCTAATTGGTTGCTATGGGCAACATCTCCACTTTTCCAAACCCGCAGCTTAGTAAGTCAGGCCCTGAGTGTTCTTATTGTCCATAACTGTGAATGAGATGGAGTGGAGGAATAACGTGCCCAAGGCTTCATCTGTTACAGCAGAGCATGTCCTAGCTTTCTGACCCATCCTGGTGCAGTTTCTTATGACGTGATGGGCAACTTAAAACACTATAGGGGCTGCATGGTCCCACAATGACCTCCACTATTGGTGATATGATAAGTATAAACAGGGGCGGACTTTCCAGGGACGTCTTCCTGAAAGGTGCACCTTTTCTCCATTATAGCCGGCAGTCTACTGTGTACGTAATCTACGTATCTTTTCGTGATGTAGATTGCATATATGCAGTCTTAAAGACCGCATATACCCAATCTACGTCACGAAAAGATACGTAGATTACGTAAAAAAGATACTACGCATGCGCTGTCTCAAATATCGGTAAACTCCGGACGTATGTGCAATACGCCCGGTGGTGTGAATCCGGCCCCTCATGACTAAGGAGGCGTGCCGGTGCCGTCTCACAGAAAAGTGGGTGGGCGGAGGTATTACGGCTGCCGGGACGCGGTTTTGAATCTCTGTGCGTATTCTCCCTACTTGTAAGTGCCATTAGGCTCCTAAAAAGGTGGGATGTGGGGCTGTACCGGACAGTTAGGTGCGGATACGAATAACTTTCCCTCTGAAGCCACAGTGACAGGCCGCATTGCGCTTCTGCTTCAGCGGCCAAGCAATGGAGAAACTGGCAGTTGCTCCTTAACGGGAATCTGGTCGTTAGGTCCTAATTTAGACCTGGGGCCAGATTTACTTAGCTGTGGGTTTGGAAATGTGGAGATGTTGCCCACAGAAACCAATCAGATTCTAGCTGACATTCTCTAGTATGTAATAGGAAAGTAAGAGCCAGAATCTGACTGGTTGCTATAGGCAACTTCTCCACTTTTCCAAACCTGCAGCTTAGTAAATCTTGCAAGATTTAGGACATGAAAGCCCTCCATACGTTTGACTATACGCACTGTGGGTGGGGGGGAAGGCATTTATATTGTACAGTATGGACTGGGTTAGGCACTTCCGTATGTTTGAGTATTCCACAGGCGCAACGATGGACACGGAAGTCATCTAAACGCGGCACGTTAGAAAGGAGCGTCATGGGAGTGCACTGGCCTTTTTCAAAACCTCGGAATCCTCAAAACTAACATACTTGAAATCTTTCTATTAATAAAACACAGAACAGTCAAGGTAAAAAGCATGAATGTGAAATAAAAGCCCCCTGCTGCTGTAAAGAGACTCATTCTTAGTGATCAAGCATTGCACTTTGTAATATACCATATAATTATTGCACTGCAGTATAAACATACCGGCAAAATACTCATTAGGTCTTTTATGTGACACAGGGGCCACTAAAGTCTGGAGAGGGGGGGACATCATTTTATACCTTTTCCTTTCTTTTTCATGTATTTTCCACGTCAGTTTTCTTTATTTTACTTCTAGCATTATTTTAAGCGTTGTAATGTTACATTGTGGACTGCTGCGGTAAGGTAATAAAGGGCCGTATTCAGAAATCCGTTTTCATGGCTAGTCCCGTGCGTACTTTTAGGATCGGTCCAACTGCGAATGCATAGTAACTTTATTTACGTAGTTAACAGGGACTATATGCACGGAACTGCCTTACGGAGGGATCTGTAAATCGCACAGTGTTACATACGGACGGATATGCGACACAAAAATACGCTCAGGAAAATTTTAAGAAAAATGGGGGGTGGGGGGCATTTAAATGAAGAAAAGTGGGCGCGACTGTCATGAATCGCACATACGGAGGACACATACGCACGGGTATGCACTTGGAAAGTTACAAGTGGTCTATGGCGGCAGAAGTCTCCGACAGCACAGCTAAGAGAGGGGAGTGTTGTGCTTGTGAGTGGGTTTGGCCTGCACTGGCCGTGCGTATGATTGTGGTCCGATCGCCACACGGATCTCTGAATACGGCCCAAAGTCTCAGGTAGTTGGGCCTAATCCAGAGTTAAAATCGTTTTCATACGCAAGCGCACCTAAGTTACACACTTCATAGAATACTGCGCTCCCTCTGCCACTCCCCTCTCATGTACTGTCTTACATGTTCTGAATCCTACCTTAACATTTCCATGCGTATCTCTGATCATACGTGATGCCTTGTCGTACGTGAATGCCTAACCGTACTGTGCAATTTAAATGCCTTCCCCCACCCACAATGCGTATATTTGGCCTTGCGTAGTGATGTCACGACCTATTGTACGGATCTCTGATTGTACCAGTTACGTATGGTCAGAGTTCTGATGTGGCAGACGCATGCGCAGTGTGCTCTCACAGCCCAAATTACGCACACTGTTTGCATAAGTCGACTGTCGTTATTAAGTCTGGATCAGGCCTGTTGTCATGAACCAGCAACTAACAGATGAAAACTTTCAGATAGCTCTGGAACCTCAATATTAAAACTCCATTCTATTCAAGCCAATCCTTTTGTTCAAAGAGAAGTTATATGTGCCACTGCCTAATATCAAGCTTCTCTATTGGAGCAAAGGACCCCACTCCTGATTGGGCTAGATTCAAATTTGTGTTTATTTTGCTTTATTTTGTGGTTATATGCAAATGAATGCAAAACTGTTGCTTACTACCACCGCTACTTTCAAAAATATCAGCATCGTCGTTAGTACGAGTAAATTGTGTAAATGTCCACATTGTACTTTTGACAACGGGAGAGACTTGAGGCTCAATTAATATTGGGCAGACTCCTAACATAAGAGGGGAATCCAGAACCAGGGTTGCAGACTCTCTTTAAATATCTGGGAGAATCCTGAATTGGGCAGTTCACCCGATATCCTGGGAGAACCGGAAAATCTCCTGCAAGTCCCGACACCCTGGCTCTCATTATAGAAATCCCTAGTGTTGCTAGGGATGGGTGGGACATGTCCCGCCCACCAAGCCCTTATGGTATGATTTAAATAACCTGCGTCACTATGGCCTTCATGTGTACCTTCAAAAGGGCTGACTAGGCGCAATCCAGATTTGTTTGTAGTGCGTTCTGATGTGTAACCACGTGTTCATGCGTGTGCAGAATATGGCTCATTTGCATGTATGAGAATGTTATTCCCAGCCTGATGAACCCAGCAGCATGTCTAGAGGTAACCGTGTATTTTAGGCTACAATAATAAATAACTTGAAATATCACTATAGACCTGGCTAATATTATAAAGCATTCATAATCTCTATAAATGTCTCATTCCAGTCTATATCATATATATGGTTAACAGGATTATTTACTCTGATGGGTTCCTAGTAGCCCTTATCTTTGTCAATAGGTCCTGTTCTTGCTGATAACTTAGTAAACAGTAATAATGAAACAATGATTTTCTCAAATATGCCACATAATTATTAACAGCAATCTGATTGGTTAATAATGGCAACAAATGGGGGGTATACGTTGCAAAGCATAACAGGTCTCACAGGTCTTCAGCACTTTAATTGTATCTATATATTCTTCTGCAGCCATATGTTTATTTATTATAATAAGACATTGCTATTATTCTTTTTCCCTTGGTCAGGGGCAGGTATGCCATTATCTTACACTAAAAATCATGATTGGGGTAACAAAAATCATGTCAAGGCAAGTGGTGGCGAGGGAGAGGTAGGAGATGTATGGAGAAGACAGAGAAGAAATAAAGGGTTGGAACTCTGCTTGGAGACGCTTACAGTCTGAGGAGTTGGGCTGGTAGCTAGAGAGCTCCATAAGACGGTTGCAATATGGTGAGGGTATTGGTATAAGGGTTTAGGAATCTGGCCCTGGGCTGTTGCCTCCGGCGCACAGCAACCATTATGTAGTAGTGGCCACTCGCTCCATGCGTAGGGCTAGGAGGCAGGTAGAAAGATGGGGCTGGATCCAGACTTAAGTGCTTGAAATGAGTTACTCCTGGGCTAAACCATGTTGATTGCAGGGGAGTCATATTTCATCTGTTGTAAACAGTATTAGAGTTCAGAGGTGATGTTTCTTTGAGAGGTGATGTTTCCTATCCCAAGTCTAAATAACAGTGTGATAGTAAAGCTGGTCACTATCTGTGCGCAATAAGCAATTCAAAGATATATCCCGGCATGCAAATACAGTTAACTTGACTCCCCCTGAAATCAACATGGTTTAGCCCAGGAGTAACTCATTTCAAGCTCTTAAGTCTGGATCCAGCCCATGATCCCTTACTTGCCTCCTAACTGGCAGCAAGACAGTGATTGGCTGTCAGCATGCTGATTGGTGGATGGCTGGAGCTGTCCACCAGTCAGAGTGCTGATAGTCATTCCTTGGCATTCATTACGCCTCCTGTCAATGAATGACTGTCAGCACTCTGACTGATGGAGAGCTCCAGCCATCCACCAATTTATGCGAGGTGGAGGACTGAACATCAGGGCCACTTAATTGTATTTGCCCCCATTCTAAGAATTGCCAGCCAGCCAATGCTTGTAAGCATGGGTGAACAGGTGGGTTTTGAGGATTTGTTGCATTTCTTTTGAGAAGACATACGTTGCTATAGACTAGTGATGAAATGGCTTTATAAATCATGATATTCTTAGTTTTTATGTCTGCTTGGTTTGGAAACTTGCCCATAGATCAGGACTATGGAGCGCTCTCTGCAGAATCATTACTTGCCAGTAAACTTTCTAGCTGCAAGTTGTTCTTTTCATAACACCGTTGAGTATGCTTTTCATACCATCTGCTTTCTTCCATAGAGACATAATATTGCTGGGTTATGTTAAATGGCTGCTAAAAGCAATTTTTAGCTACGTGTCAAAAAAATCAGATGACCTGGACGGCAATATCTTCTCGCACTTTTTTAAATAGCGTTTTGACAGTGATCCAGAACAAATAAAGTGGGCCGTAACTGTGTATGTGCAGCAAATACTAAACACAGTCCAGTAATCACAAGGAACAGTTACAGAGATGTATCCAGATAAACATTATCACCAAGAGCATGAGGGCTGGATGTAATGACAATACAGTAATAAAAGGTGAACGTGAAATAGGGAGTGAGGGTAGAAGGAGGATACGTTTGGGGCCAGATTTACTAAGCTGCAGGTTTGGCAAAGTGGAGATGTTGCCTATAGCAACCAATCAGATTCTAGCTATCACTTTTCTATTACATATTGTAGAATGTCAGCTAGAATCTGATTGGTTGCTATGGGCAACATCTACCCTTTTCCAAACCTGCAGCTTAGTAAATCTGGCCCTTGGGCTGGTTAACCCCAACTCTCTATGGAGCAATCAGGTGGTATGTTCACACAGTTGGAGGATATGCCTTTGGATCACTCATTGTAGGGAGTCCCATGTCTTATGGAATCTCTCCACACCTTTCTTAATCTCAGGTAAGGTAGCTCTCCTGTCATTTTACAGTATACACTTTTAACTGTACCCAGGAGCAAGGAGATAGGAGATAGTGCAGCACGGTGGCTCAGTGAGTAGCACTTGTGTCTTACAGCACTGAGGTCATGAGTTCGATTCCAGGACGAGCCCTTATCTGTGTGGAGTTTGCATGTTCTCTGTGGTTTTCCTCTGGGTTCCTCCCACACTCCAAAAACATGTTGTTGGTTGCTAAATAAATTAACCCGTGTGTGTGTGTGTGTGTGTGTGTATGTGTGTGTGTGTGTGTCTGTGTGTATATTTTAGGGACCTTTCGCCCTTAGTAAATGAGGCCCTTAGTATTTAGCTCCAATGGAGCAGGGACTGATGTGAATGGGAAATATTCTCTGTAAAGCACTTCGTAATCCGCTATATAAAAACCTGTTAATAAATACATAAATAATAAATACATTTCTACTGACTCAAGATGGCTTTTTTTGGCTAATGTATCAATTAATTGTAAATTAAGGAAACCGAAGAGCCCAAATTCCATGTTTCGTAGTTATCACGTGACATTGCTGGGGTGTCTTTGGATATGAAGATAGATAGGATAGAATTGATGAATTTGTACCACTTTGTTCCAGAATTGTATAAACCTTCTACCAAAGATTATGGAAATGGGCCTCCTTTGCCTGTTTGCATTAGTGATAGGCGCCTGACTCCCCTGGAGCCATATAACCTCCTCTGGCTTGGTGCCATGTGCATTCAGTGAAGGTCTTGAGATGTTCCCCCTGCAGCTATGCTGGATGTAGTGAACACATCACCCTATTATGATGTGTGTGTAATGCTGCCGTCAACACCATGTACAGTGGTTGGACAATGAATTAGGAATATTTTTCATGATGATAGAATCAAAGCATTAGCTAAGAAACACAACAAGAGCATGGCCAGATGTCTTCCCTTGCTATGGCTGTGTCCCACTACACCCCTAAATTTGTACATGACATTATGCCAAATCATTAAATAAAAGGTAGAAAAGAAATAAAATAAAATGAGCAAATGATAAGATCTGGCCGTATGTGTGTGGACAGCTTTAATCTAATATCACTATTAATTTGATCTTACTGGTTTTCCATCTCCTGTTCTATGCTTCAGCTTGAATTCAGTTTGTATCTTGAAATGCGATTTGCTGTAGTTTATACACAAACCTTTTTCATTGTTACTACTGCTATTTAGTTTGTAGTTTGATCTGTAAATTCAAAGTTTTTGTGCTTGTACATATCTGACACTGGCAACATTAACTCCACACCCCTCCTGGCTCTAACCAGTCCCGCCATCCAGAGCCTATACTAATCAGCCAAAACATCAAATCCACTGACTGTGGGATGAAGGCCAGCTGGTGGAGGCAGTGTGATGCTCTGTCCAATGTTCTTGGAAACCTTGGGTCCTAGCATTAATGCAGATCAGATTGGTACTAAATCTGCCTAGCATCAGCTAAGAACTCCTCCAACAATTTATTTAGTTATAAGTAATAAGTAGGACTAGTTCCAATTACTTATTATTATTTTAAATTTCATTATTGTTAATGTGTGTACTTTGAATGCTTTAATATGTTTAGTCTATCTATATATATTTAGATGTAATAGGAATAGTAAGCATCCCATCACAGCCTAATAATTTAATTTGAATTGTTAGTATGCATTAAAACATAGTTGATTAAGATTTCTAATAGATAACAATGTTTTACAGTATTATTATAATAAGCAAGAATCATGTTTTTTTATTTAAATATTAATGAAAAAAAACTGGTATAAACAAAATAATCCATTTAAACAAAACAAAACAGATAATACATTTTTACATAGAAAGTGACGGCAGATAAGAGCCACATGGACCATCCAGTTGTTTATTTAAAACAATACTGACTCTAGACCCTACTTATCCTTAATTTAGTTTGAGATTTACGATATCCTTATATTTATCCCAAGCATGTTTAAACTAACCACCAGTGTTAACGCTATCCCCCATTTCTGGTAGCTATTCCACTTATCGATTTTTTCATCTCCTCTGCAGTGAAGTGATTTTTTCCGCACATCTCCTCTGAATCTACCACCCTCCAGTTTATATTCATGCCCTCGTGTTCTATTACATCTCTTCCATTGAAATTTTCCCCATCCTCTAGCCGGTCACAACCCTTGATATATGTGGAAGCTGCTATCATGTCCCCCCTCTCCCTTCTCTGCTCCATGCTATACATGTTTACTTCCTCTAGCCTTTCTTGGTATGTTGCGTGACACAGGCCATGGACCATTTTATAGAACAAAAGAGTTGCACTATGGATTTCCTTTAAGAAATGTATTAAAACAGTGACCAAATAAAATATAGATATTAATCTATAGGTATATAGAAACATTAGAAACAATATAAAATATAATATAATGCACAGCTGATAGTATGGGCATAAATATTCATATAGAATATTCATATAGAACCTGTCGACAGGTATTTTGCCCTTAATATTCAGACCGATTGATCTCCTCTATCTAGATACATATATACTGCAACACTGTATCTTTTGAACTTGGTGAATGAACCTTCAGTTCCAAAATGCAGTCCTTTGTAGATATTGATACAATTTAACGGTCCTAAACTTGATACTTGTTATTAGCGCTTGTTCCACAATATGATATTCCAGTGTGCTGACTTGATTAGTGCAAATTTATACATGAACTTGTTAATATTGCTGCTGCAATGTGTCCACAATGTGGTTTAGTAGTTGAGGCAAGGTACTGCCTACCGGCGTCAGTTCTATTGAGGAATTTAGCTTTAGTATCTAGTGTAAGGGACCACAATATCTTACTCACAGTTGCGTTCTATGTAGTCAGTCACAGACAAGCCATGGACCATTTTAGTTGCTCTTCTTTGCACAGTCTCTAATATATTTGTCTTTCTGGAGATATGGCCTCCAGAACCAAACACAGTATTCTAGATGAGATCGTACCAACGATCTATAAAGGGGCATCACTACTTCCATCTTTCTGCTACTAATTCCTCTCCCTATGCAAGCAAGCTCCTGACTTGCATCTGATTTTTATCGCCCAACCCTGCTCCTGCCTACAAGTACAGGTCTGATGACAGAGGACTCTAAAACCCTGTGGAGGTCCCTAGGCAGTGGAAACCTAGCGTCCCCTCGCGTTCGTCCTAGTGGGATAGAACATCGGCTGTTAGACGGAGATGACCATCACTACTCTATATTACATGTGCATAGGTTGCACTTGTACCTAAAGTTTTTACAAACTGATAGCTGACAGAAGAGATAAACTGTAATGTGATCTGATGTCTATGGTTTATGTACTTTAAGTAGGTAATGAGTACATTACATTAATACATTAATACAGTATTTCCTCTATAGAGTGATTCATGTAAAGTTTTGAGTTAATTAATGTTTCCAGCTTTTGGAAACCATTAAAGAAAGCTTCATTGTAATTTACTTTCAAGATCAAATTAGTATCACTTGGATCCGTTGTCGTGGGGCCCATAGGCCGGTACCTTCTCTGCCTAATTGGCAATCCGCCACACTGCAGAAATTGTCCAGACCTCAATCCGAGTGAGCATCCGTGTGATGTGCTGAAAAACAGGTCAGAGTCCAAGGCTGCAAGTGTCTCGGTGCCAGATGCCACAAACACCTTCAGAGATCTTGTGGATTCCATGCCGTAGTGGATCAGAGCTGTTTTGGTGGCATATTG
>WWET01002636.1:18875-29970 GCA_011038615.1 Limnodynastes dumerilii | reverse complement strand
CCCCCCCCCCGCCCAGTCTAACGTAACTTCTACCGTCCGGATAAAATCCGCAACATTCCGTACGTATGTCCCTAAGTGCGATACACAAGTGCGTGACTAATGGACTTCCGTGCATACATACTACGTAACTTGCGTGGAATAAGTTACTAGGCATGCGCAGTTGATCCGATACTAAAAATATGCACGCAACTCCATTCCCTAATTTTTACCCTAACCCTCCCCTTCTATTACCATAACCCTAATCCTCAGCCTGATCCTAACCCTCCCTTCCCCCGCAGCCTGACCCTAACCCCCGCCAAGCCTAAAAGTCCCCGGAGTGGGTTACTCACCTCTCCGGTGGTCCGGCGGTGGCGCTTCCGAAAATGAATGGTGAGTATACCGATCGCATACTCACCCATTCATAAAATGGTCGGCTTTCAAAATAGAGACAGCGAATAGCAACTTTTACCTGTCTATACTTCGAAATGACAACCATTGGTGCGGGGACTCACACCACTCACACATATGGAACGTAAAAATTGCATAGAGATCGCCCCAGGAACTCCGCTGATACTGCGGACAAAACCCCGACTGCAGTGATGGGGGAGGATTGGATCCCACCCATTGCGACAGACAGGAGATAATGTTACATATTTTAGCTCATTATTTCTCTTGATTTCCAGGAGTATTGAAGACTCTCCTTGGATAACTGTTTAAAAGCCTGATAATTCCCTAATAATGCATTAAAGGAACTTTACCAACAAAGCAAATGTGTTTGTTTATGAACACAGACTGTTGTCATCAGTATTGATCAGGCATTAATTCCTAGTGAGGCGGTAGAGCACTTATTAATAACAATATTAATTCAACCAACATGGCCGTGTTTCTGAGACTTATTTCATTCTAATAGAATAAATAGCCAGCAATATTGGAAGCATTGTCCAGAAACTATTAACTAAATATTAGATCACATAGGGCCAGATTTACTAAGCTGCAGGAAAGCAAAAGTGGAGATTTTGCGCATAGTAACCAATCAGATTTTAGCTCTCACTTTTCTATTACATACTAGAAAATGGCCGCTAGAATCTGATTGGTTGCTATGCGCAAAATCTCCACTTTTCCTTTCTCGCAGCTTAGTAAATCTGGCCCACAGTCTTATTTTGGGTTGCCTGGGACACTGCATAGTGTGTAGATAGCATTCGTTTAGGTCACTCACCAATTTCAAATAGGACATTATAAGACCCGAGCTTGTTTATGTGCAAAGGCCATATGTCAGATGGGGTGATATGCTTGACGTCTGTAAATAATAAAATAGCAAATGGCCATCTGTTATTGAATTGTGTGTGTCTATTATTTCCAGCTCTGAGATCACTAGAGTAGTTTCCCTTCTGGCCTGCAGTTACCGGTGTCTGGCCCTTCTCTGCTCACAGTTCTATCACTGGTTACGGCACTTGTGTTTACGTAGCCTCTGGTAATGGAGGGCGACATTTTATAGTGGTTGGCACTATACTACCACTGAACATTCTTCAGAAGGAGGTACTAGCTGGGAGTATAAACAGTGTTTTATATAAAAAAAGGATTCACTTTACTACCCAGAGCTCCGTCTATATCTGCCATTGATTTCAGTTTTCCCTCCATTCTCCTCCCCATATAATAACACACATTACAGGTCCCTTATGTGACATGGTATTTAAAAGCACATTGGTCCTGGTTCCAACCATGAACCTAAATGATAAACTCACAGAAGGCAGATACTATTCCAAAAAAAACTTGTCATAGATCACATTCTAATTCTTAAAGTAAATTTCTAGCAATATCTATATACAGAACTCAACATTAATACATGAGGTGCTGTGCACTGTCTTAAGCTGCCAGCCTCTGAAAACTTAGAGTTCATGAGTGCAGAAAGGGGGAATGCCATTGGCTCCCCTCTATTCTGGGCCCCGCTGTAGCTGCAACCCTTCCCCCCCCCATCCGGTAGGTACCCCACTGCCTTGTAACATAGTAAATTTGCTAGGTTTCCACTTCAATGCTAAATACAATCTTTTTCACCCCTCCCTCTTAATTTGGGGAATCAGGATAAATATTCTTGGCATTCCATATTTATATGCCACAATGCATCAATACAAGCCTCTCTTTATGTGCATATGTACTAGCACTGGGGTCAAGCAAATGAAAGCCAGCACACTTAAAGGTATTGCCATTTCCGTATATTACATCTGAACATCACGCTTCCGTACACACATCTTAAACCCCCATTCTGCACTTTGAATGTAAGGTGCCATCATTACTTCACTCTTTCCACTTCTATGCTAAATACAATCTTTTTCACCCCTCCCTCTTAATTTGGGGAATCAGGATAAATATTCTTGCCATTCCATATTTATATGCCACAATGCATCAATACAAGCCTCTCTATACACATCTTAAACCCCCATTCTGCACTTTGAATGTAAGGTGCCATCATTACTTCACGCATTTGCATATGTAAATCATCGGCATGTGCAGTGTATAAAACCTTTCATAAATTCATCCTTTATCCTCTACAAGACCTTACAAGACCTAAGTGATGCCTCATTACCTTCAAAAGAGCATTCAGAAATAAAGACAAAAATCAGTCAAATATATTTAAAAATATTCAAATATTTATTACAGAAGTAAAATTTCATGTTGTTACTCTGCATTATAAAGTGAGTCTTTTATAAACTAGTCCTATAAGAGGACCAAGGTGGTGAAAGCCTCTAGACTCACGAAGAGTCATCCTTCAGCACTCAGGAGAGGAAAACCCCCTGTGGAGGAACCTCTGGGGACCCATGTCTGGAAGGATCGCCGTTCCCTCTTGGCATTAAGAGGCTATGCAGAGTTATAGAGCCAAATTTACTAAAGAGTGAACATGTAAGACAGACACAGACAGACACACATTATCCCATATTGACAGCTAAATCGCTTTAGCTGTTTCCTATTCCTTTGCAAAACTGCGCAATTTACTAAAAGAGGACGATGGTCCCCTGGAGAAGCACCGAATTTCCCGAACGGCTACGATATCGCGATCGCAATGATTTCCTGCTAGAACCTCCATTAATAAAGTAAACAAGCTCAAGGTCAATTTGGGGGGTAGTCAAGCTCCAAGTCTTCAGGCACATCCAAGTTAGGCACCCATTTCTTTCCTGAGATACTTACCTCCTCTGTCCTACCCTGTCTGTGGCCAGAGACAGCCAAGCACTGTTTGCAGCTGTTACCTATGTGACATCACAGCATTAACCACAGCAACCAATCAGATTCTAGATGACATTCTCTAGCATGAAACTGAAAACCAATCAGATTCTATCTGACATTCTCTCATATTTAATAAGAAACCAATAAGATTGAAGTTGACATTTCCTTGTATATAATAGAAAGCCAATCAGATTCTAGCTGACATATTTTAGAATGTATTCAGAAAGTAAGAGGTAGAATCTGATTGGTTGCTGAGGGTAAGTAACACAACCATTTTTACTTTTGTGATGTTTAGTAAATCTGGCCCTAAGTCTTATATTTGTATGTTGTGAAAAACATTTTTTTATATGTCTATTAATCAGGGTTTCCGTCTCTCCTGGAATGTCCGGGAGACTCCCGAAATTCGGGCAGTTCTCCCGGTTCCCCGGGAGAGCCGGCAAATCTCCCACAAGGGACTTGAGGACCGTGGTTTCATGGAAACCACGCCCTCAAGTTCTGCCCCCCTGCCTAGCAACACTAGTATACTAGTGTTGTTAGGGCCAGGGAGCGACTTGATAACGCAATTTGCACCATCAAGCCCAGTCCCGATGCCTATCTAAGCTAAACCTGGGTAAGTATGATGCAGGGGGCGGGGCTTAATGACACGCTTTTGCTGTAGCTGCAAACCCCCCCCCCCTTCCCTCCGGCTCCGGTAGGTACCCCACTGCCTTGTAACATAGTAAACTTGCTAGGTTTCCACTTCTATGCTAAATACAATCTTTTTCACCCCTCCCTCTTAATTTGGGGAATCAGGCTAAATATTCTTGGCATTCCATATTTATATGCCACAATGCATCAATACAAGCCTCTCTATATGTGCATATGTACTAGCACCGGGGTCGAGCAAATGAAAGCCAACACGCTTAAAGGTATTGCCATTTCCGTATATTACATCTGAACATCACACTTCCGTACACACATCTTAAACCCCCATTCTGCACTTTGAATGTAAGGTGCCATCATTACTTCACGCATTTGCATATGTAAATCATCGGCATGTGCAGTGTATAAAACCTTTCATATACATTACATGTCGCTGTACATGCACCACAACTGACCTTTAGACACTAAACAGACACTAAACAGAATCTCCTAATTGGTGGAAATAGTTACATTGGATTGGACATATATAGTTTTGAAATAAAATCTGACCTTTCTTTACTCATAAAAGTTTATTGTATTTACATTATTCTCAATTAATTTCTGTTAATATATTTTTGAATGTTTAGAAGATACATTATTGTTAGTTTTGTTTGGATGGGAACAGCATGATATCATAAATAACAATGTGACCTGTGTGTAATAACATATGTCTAGAATGTCAATAAGGTGTGACCTCTTCATTGATATATATGTGTGTATCTACATGGGCAAGATTTACTAAGCTGTGGGAAAGGAGAAGTCGAGATGTTGCCCATAGCAACCAATCAGACTCTAGCTCTCATTTTCCTATTACATGCTAGAAAATGTCAGCTAGAATCTGATTGGTTGCTCCACTTTTCCTGCAGCTTACTAAATCTGGGCCATGTGTTTATTTTAATGGGTGCTGACTATGACAGGTGTGGGTTAAGTAGAGCTAACAAGGTTTTGTTGACTTAGTGATATCTTTGTTGGACCATTTCCGTGATGTGATGGTGACTGTTTGTGCTTTTTGCTCCACTAATGGAAAATTCAGACCTCAGTGTATTTTCTGGTAAGGCCGTATCATTATGATACAGATGTAGTAGATGTAATACTTCTAAGAAGCCTATCAACACTAATCATCTCTGAAAACGTTTACTCTGATTTTATTCAATGATACTTTTCATAAATGTAATTCCTATGTCAGCAACTACTTGAGTAATGAATTCTGCTAATGCGCAATGACGTTACACGTACACTGTACATTAGTCCCTTCCACTTGTGATTGTAACTCAGTCCCTCTTTTGCAAGGTGTCTTCTAATGTATGGATTGGTCAAAATATGCTTTGGTCAAGTAGCACGCATTTGTATGTGTACGCAGTACGGAAGGCGTCCATAATGCAATCCAAACACACAGAAAAGGAGGAATATCTGCTCTTGAGATCTGGTCCAAAGTCATTGTTGGTTTAAAATACATGGTCTCCAATTGAAGGACCTGATTAAGAGACTGAATATAGGAGTGGAAAGTTACTTGTGGGCAATACCATGTTGATTTTAGGGGGAGCCAAGTTTATTGAATTCTTTGCATGCAGGGATATATCTTTGCTTTTGCTTACTGCACACAGATACTGACCAGATTTACCTTTACACTGTTATTTAGACTTGGAATAAGAAATATCACCTCTCAACTCTAATACTGTTCACAACAGATGAAATATGACTCCCCTGCAATCAACATGCTTTTGTTCAAGAGTAACTTTCCTCTCTTATTTTCAATCTCTGAATCAGGTCCTAAGGGTTTATTAATTGATTATAATATTGGATGTTACGATTTTGTGTATTGGGTTAGTAGGATATAAAAGTCGGTGACTGTGTTCAGTCATATGCGTGATGATCATTTTCCCATTAAACTGACTCTATTGCCTCTTAGCTTTTGATGCCTCTAGTAAATTGATATGGAGTATGGAGTAAAGCTGACCACACACTAGACAGATTATCGTTCTTGCCGATAAACGGGATGATTTTCCCCTGGGGAAAAGGTCCCGATATCGGCACGACACACAGCAGAGGCTGGGGGCGATAATCTCTGCAGGAGAGCCTGCAGCTAGCCTATTGGCTGGCTGCAGTCTCTCTCTGATTGGCTGGGTCTTCTGTCAATTGTGACAGGAGACCCATGCAGCCAGCTTATTGGTTGGCTGGCAAAAAAATTATGAATGGGGGAAAAACTCACACTGACGGGCTGCTGCGCTGTGTCCTCTCTCCCTCTGTCAGGGTATACAGCGCTGTGTACCCAGTGTGTGGGGTTCTGCAGTGCTCTGCTCTCTCTCCCTCTGTGTTAAATGTCTGTCCGGCAGGTAGGCACCTCCAAAAATCGCAGCTAGGGTCTGATTATCAATCAGGAATTCTGATCAATGAGATAATCGGACCCTAGTGTTTTTGGCGTGTTTTATCGGAATTTAAAATAAAAAATATTTCCCACATAGTAGAGCGATATTTGGCCCACTCCATGATAATTGTGTGTTTGGGCCGATAATCGCTCTAGTGTGTGGCCAGCTTAAGCTGTTTGTTGTATGTTTTGTATATTTCTATGTGGTAAACAAAACTCACCAATGCAGCTATAAAAATGGCCGCAGCTGCAGAGAGGGGCACCCCTGCCTGGACCTACAATACTGGCAGTAGTGGGAGGAGCTGCAGCTGATTGGCAGCACAGGCCTCCTGCCAGTTTCTGCTTTGATTGGCTGGATATCCTGTCAATCTTGGAAGGAGACCCGCCTGTGCAACTAGCCTAGAGGCTGGAAAAAAAAAGAGAAGCTCTGGTCAGCAGTGTGCAGTATTTAAAAAAAAAAAAATACATGCCCGTACACTATCTGATAATTGGGTGATCGAACCAATAATCGCTCTAGTGTATGGCCAGGTTTATTGTGTCCTAATGCCATTTCTATGCGGTTGCAGTCCCGGCAACAAAGTCTCCATTCAGAAATAGAGACAGCCGAAATTTACTTTTCGGCTGTCTCTATTTCGAATAGGGGCCTGTTTTATCATTTTTTTAATGAATGGGTGAGTGTGCCAATCAGCAAAGTCACCTATTCATTTTCGCGTGGGACCCGCCGCTGACAGCTCCAGAGAGATGAGTAACCTCTCCGTGGACTTTTAGTGTTAGGAAGGGAGGGGTGGATTAGGGTTAGGCTCTTAGGAAGATATGGTTAGGGTTAGGACCATAGAAGAGGAGGGTTAGGATCAGGCTGCGGGGAGGGGAGGGGTCTTAGGGTTATGCTATAGAGAAGGGAGGGTTAGGGTCAGGCTGCAGGGAAGGGAGGGTTAGGGTAATGGAAGGGAAGGGGTTAGTTTAGTCACTCACCTTTTTGAAGCACTGTGTTTCAAACGAGGCGTAAGCAATCGATATCCCAGTAAGTTTGAAAATAGAAATATGGCCGTTCTTTGCAGGGACCCACACCCCTATAGTCTAGGGGCCAGATTTACTAAGCTGCGGCTTTGGGAAAGTAAAGATGTTGCCCATAGCAACCAATCAGATTTTCGCTGACATTCTCTATTATATAACAATAAAGTGAGAACTAGGATCTGAATGGTTGCTATGGGCAACATCTCCACTTTTCCAAACCTGCAGCTTAGTAAATCAGGCCCTTGGTCCCTTAAAACGTCACACGGAGGGACCCTAGGGGAAGGGTGGGGGTAGTTTTTAGCCTTACCTTTCGGAGCACCGCGTCAGGTACTCCGGGGATTGATTGCTATGCCTCATCGAGGCATAAGCAATCGATATCCCAGCCAGTTCGAAACTAGTCCCATCTGTTTGATTTGGAAGACAGTAAGCCCTGGCCAGTCACACAATGCATACATTGAAAGCAAGATGTCATTGTGCTTGCACTATAGAGTATGGCCCTGCTGATGTAACACAATAAGAGGTATCTATCTGACATTAATGACTTGTCATCATGATGAATTTACGTTTGAAACATGATCTATCATCTTCCATTTAGCGCTAATCATGTTTATCCACATTTGTTTTGTCTATGACATTACTGAATGCATTAAAGTACACTTGACTGAACAGTTACTGCAATTAAGAGATTTTAATTATGACTCCAGAAGCTTAGTAACAGTTGTAATTCACATGAGTAATCACTGTTTGCTAATGAAATGTATTATTTGTTCAGTCCACATCAGTTATATTTTTGAAGATAAAAATAAAGCAAGGCCATGTTTCATTATTGCCATGTAATTGACAGTGAGTAGGTGTATTGGATAAAAACATGATAGATCTTTATGGGCAGTCTCGTGGCTTCAGAGCTCAGCTTTGGCTCATGAGCCAATTGAATGACATAGCAGTTAAGTGCATTAAGTAAAGTTTTTTTGTCTGCATCTCAGCGAAAGGTAAGATGTCTGAAGCATCCGTAGACCGCCCTGTCTCAGTGTATAAGCTTGTATGTGTGTACACATACACACCCACACACACACATCATTACGATCCTTGATCCAGATATGACTGGAGGTAGCAGCAAAGTCCGTATTCTGATCCAAGCCCCCTTTTTACAAGTCTGGATCCGGGACCTGAACTAGACTTAAGTGCGATTACTGCACACAAGAGGCTAATGCACTCCCATGACACTACCCTCTTGCAGCACTGTGTGTGCAGAATGCTCTGATGTATGGAAGTGCCTCACCCAGCCCAGATTGTGCAGTTTAAATCGTTGCGAAGGCTCGCATTGCAAATTAGGGACAGCTGAAAGCTCTTTTTTTGTCTGTCCCTATTTTGAAGACAAGCCCTTCCAGAGTTTTTTTTTTATTTTCACTTGCGCTGCCACGAACTTAGGGTTAAGCTGCGGGAGACTCTTAGGGTTAGGCTGCGTGGAGAGGGACTTAGGGTTAGGCTGTGGAGGGGACTTAGGGCTAGGCAGCGGGGGGGGGAGGGAGACTTGGGGTTTGGGTTAGGTTGGGGGAAACTCACCTTACACCTTTCGGAGCACGGCAACTCATCGAGGCATAAGCAATCGATATCCCAGCCAGTTCGGAACTTTCGAAATAGGGCAGTTCACTATGGGGACCCACGCTCTGTTTAAATGCCTCTTACACCCCACACTGCGTATCATATAACGTACAGAGAGCTGTCACGCCCTGTCGTACACAAGTCTGAATGTACAGAAACCAGTTCTGTATGTTCATGGTTCCGATGTGTAACATCTGGCGTGGGTATACGCAGCGTGCTCGCAATGACCAACTTACACACACCGCTACTGTATGCGGCTATTAATTCTGGATCCGATCCTCGGTTCTTTGTTATTCTCTGATTGTCTAATAATGAACCACATCATAGTGATATTTCATGTCACATATTTTACATGTAATTCATGAGAGAGCAGGATTGGCGACTCTCCCGAAATATCCGGGAGACTCCCGAAATTCTGGCAATTCTCCCGGTATCCCAGGACAGCCGGCAAATCTCTTGGGCTATGGTTTTATTTAATCCACAGCCTCGAGTCCCGTCCCCCTGCCTAGCAACACTACTATTCTTAGTATTAGGGACATGACAGGGCTTCATTATGCAATTTGTGTCATCAACCCCCCCCCCATCCCTAGTAATACTAAGAAAAGGGGCATTTTCTGATCAAGGGGTGGGGCTTCAGAAGCTATTTGCATAAATCACAATAAGCCCCACCCCTTGCCTTGTATGGCATCCCTCCGGGAGCTTTAAAGGGAAGCTTTAAAAAGTCGGCAACCCTGTGATAGAGGCCTTTACACAGTGCAGCTCTTGCTGTGCCCTTGCTCTTGCAGTAGGAGTTGAGGTCTGGCAGATCCTTCTCTGTCCATCAGTTATCAATTGTGAGATCTGCAAGCATTTCTCCTCCAGAAATCTACCTTTTGTGAATAGAGGGGAACTTTCACTCCCCAGGTTGCAACATGGCTTTTGCCCCTATCACTGGAGAAGAACCTTTTTGTTGACTTCAGATTCTTGTATAGCAAAAATAATGCTTCATGTATGCCAATGCCTGTAACACATAACAGCACTGATTATTATCTGCAGTACAGAGAGGCTAGATTATTATTTTGTGACCTTCTCAGGCTTATGTGTGTTATTCTTTCTTCTTCTTTGAAAATGAATAAAGGATGAAGTATTCCTTGTGATTTTTTTATTTTTTTATTAAAATGCAATTCTTTAAGTGTATTCTGTCCAATATCCCTAAAAACATCTCAATCTTAGTCCTCGCGTAGACACAAACTAAGATATGGAACTGTTCCAATGGTGATATTAAGTAGTAATGAAAAGGACACACTGACCGCAGGAAACAGATTACTCTTTATTAAAGGCCATTGCGGGGTTGCAAAATGTAACTTTAATATAGAAAAACCTTTTCATTATGAGCAATGATTGAGCAATGAGCAATGATTGACATTAATGCCATTTTAGTGACTATGATCTACAAATACCTGTGTTCACGTTAAACCTGATGCACATAAATGGCTGGTGGGACCAGTCTGGCATGTCCTAGGCATTAACATACATCAAACTAAACAACATGAAACCTTGGGACGAAACCGGAATCAAAGGGGTACATGCAGACCTAAGTACACTAGCGTTTTTACGCTATCCGCTGACGTAAAATCACCTATTATGTACTGCACATACGCGTGGCAGATATTATGTAACATACGTGCCATCAGTGTAACTACGAACGAAGGGGGCGGGTCTTCCGTACGACACCCGGAAATACGCTTTGTAGGCAGAGGGAGGCATTTAAATTGTACAGTATGCGTGCTACGCGTATACACAATCTACGTTGCAACAAGCAACGTAGATGACGTTATAAAATTACTGCGCATGTGCAGTAGCACGCATCGGAAAACTCCGGACGCATTGCATAGCCCTGAATACGGCCCATAGGGCTCTATTTACTAAAGCTTTAAAAGGTTCATTTTTGCATTTTGTGTTGCTGTATTGTGCAGGTTGTGTTGTGCAGGTTGTGTTGCTGTGTTGTGCAGGTTGTGTTGTGCAGGTTGTGTTGCTGTGTTGTGCAGGTTGTGTTGATGTATTATGTAGGTTGTGTTGTGCAGGTTTTGCCACTGTATTCTGCAGGTTGTGTTGTGCAGGTTGTGTTGCTGTGTTGTGCAGGTTGTGTTGTGCAGGTTGTGTTGCTGTGTTGTGCAGGTTGTGTTGTGCAGGTTGTGTTGCTGTGTTGTGCAGGTTGTGTTGTGCAGGTTGTGTTGCTGTGTTGTGCAGGTTGTGTTG
>WWET01002635.1:222948-233957 GCA_011038615.1 Limnodynastes dumerilii | reverse complement strand
GAGAGAGGGAGAGGGGGAGAGAGAGAGAACCAGAGAAGATTAGAGGGGATGGGATTAAGTGAGCATGTTGATGGAGGGAATGACAAAAGTAGTGAGTGAATTTCTTCAGCTGAGATGGGGATGAAGGTAGATATTGGTGGGTAGCTAGGAAGGAAGGAAAAGAGAGGGTGGAGATTGAGATGGAGGAGAGGTGATGATAGAGTAGAAGGAGCTCCTGATTGAGTCTATCTTGGAAGTGAAGAAGGTGGCAATGTCAGAGGCAGAAATGGAGAGAGGCGGGATGGAGAGAGTGGGGGGACGACAGAAGAGAGTTGAAGGTGGCAAAGAGGCGACATGGTTTAGATGATTGGGAGAGGATGAGGGACTTAAAGAAGGATTACTTGGCAAGGGTGAAGGCAGAGCTAAAAGAAGAGAGCATGAACCTGAAGTGGAGAAAGTCTGCAAGGGAACGTGACTTCCTCCAGAGACGCTCTGCAGTACGGGAGCATTTCTTTAGGAACCGAGTGAGTGGGGAGTGCCAGGGTTAGGGGTTGGAGTGGCTAAGGGAGACAGAGGAGGGAGGGCAGGCAGCATCAATGGTGGAGGACAGGGCGTTGTTGTAGAGCGAGGATGCTAGATTAGGGCAGCATATAGTGGAAATGGGTGTGAGGAGGGGGTCAAGGGAAGAGGTGAAGGCCATAACATCAATAAAATTGAGGTTCTTATGGAAAAAGTATAGGTTTGGGGGGCGGGGAAGTAGAGGGGGAGGAAGAGAGGGAGAAGGAGATAAGATGATGATCAGAGAGGGGGAAGGGAGGGATAGAGAAGTCAGACAGGGAGCATGAGCGTGAGAAAACTACTACTTTTACTGAGGAGCAGGTATTAAAAACTTTCAAAGCTGTGGGACCAGATGTGATACATATGAGGATACTAAAAGAGCTTAGAGGGGTGCTGGCAAAACCATTAACTGAATTATTCAACCAGTCACTAATAACTGGGGTGACTCCAAGGGACTGGAAAATAGCAACTGTTGTCCCTCTGCATAAAAGTGGAAGTAGGGAAGAAGCGTCAAACTACCGACCAGTGAGACTAACATCAGTAGTAGGGAAATTGATGGAAACACTGTTAAATGGAACAAATTGTACAGTATCTTAAATCCAGAAACTTACAAGATCCCAAGCAGCATCGATTCACTGGGGGAAGATCATGTCACACAAATCTTATTGAATTTTTTGGACTGGGTTAGTAAAGTATTAGATTAAGGGAGCTGTAGACATAGCTTATCTAAATTTTAATAAGGCTTTTGACACTGTGCCACATTGCAGACTCTTAAATAAGCTGGAAAACCTTGGGATTGGACTTAAAGATAGTTGCATGCATACGAACTTGGTTACAGGATAGACAACAGAAAGAATCCCTTCTGGGGATGGTAAGGTAACCAGTGGAGTACCCCAGGGTGCTGCACTTGAACCTGTGCTATTTAATAGCACTGGTCGGTGATATTGCCTGTGGTATTGAGGGGAAAATATGCCTTTTTGCAGATGACACCAAGATATGTAACCGGGTAGACACGCCAGGAGGGGTACACAAAATGAGGGATGATCTATGTAGACTGGAGGAATGGTCAAAAGTGTGGCAACTGCAGTTTATTGCCAAAAAATTCTAAATCACGCACTTGGGGCACAAAAACCCAAAAGCTCAATACATCATTGATGTCACTACATTATAAACTACTGAGCAGGAAAGGGATCTAGAAGTCTCAAACTAAATTGTGGGTAAATAGGGTCTAGGTTCAGCATAGTTTTAGATAAACAACTGGGCAGACTGGATGGGCCATGTGAATCTTATCTGCCGTCACTTTCTATGTTTCTATGGCAGTGTTTGGGGTTGCCCGAGCAATGGTTTCTGGCACCCAGATACTGGAAGTAGGATGGGGCTGTAGGCAGGGAGTGTCGGGCAGCTGTCACACATACTTTGGGCGCTGCACAGGAATAAGTTTGGGGAGTGTCATTTACTTGTTAGCTGTGTATTTATATTTTGTCTTTGCCTTACGTATGTGTTTATGTCCCTGATGATAAGAGACCTAGGGCCAGATTTACTAAGCTGCGGGTTTGGAAAAGTGGAGATGTTGCCCACAGCAACCAATCAGATTTTAGCTGACATTCTCTAGTATGTAATAGGAAAGCGACAGCTAAAATCTGATTGGTTGCTATAGGCAACATCTCCACTTTTCCAAACCTGCAAATTGGTAAATCTACCCCTAGAGTCTCTGAAACATTCAAATGTATAATAAAGATTTGCTTTTGACTTGTACAAGTCTGGGAGTGCTGCTGTTGTACCAAATTGCTGCCTGTTACCTACCCTGCTGTGTACCCCAGCAAGTATTTTGTGGAGGCTTTTGGAGAGGGCCGTTTTCTGCTTTGCTACATTATAACAATTTAAAAATACATGATATATGACCCAAAATTGGGACTCTGATAGATTTAGAGTTAGGACCACCAAACAGAGAAGCCTTGAAAGTGGCTGGTGGTTTATCATATATCTGCAGATGTATGTAACTTATTCTCTGACTTTTCTTTTAAAGATAAAATGTTATGGTTTGTTACTGGATAATTGCAAGAGTGCCAGGCCTTTATCCTTTTTGTATGTATGTATTTATTACACACACATGCATTTACCTTGATAGATGGCAAAACCCCTCCCGTGGCACGACATTTCATTAAGATCAAACATTCACTTAAAGATCTTAAATGTACGCCCCTTCTACAGGTTCCTCCATTAAAGAGAGGTGGTAATTCAGGTATTTAAATTATGCAGTTTAGACCTGTTGTGTGTTTCTATGCTCATATACACTCTGAGGAAGGAGTCCAATGGGACCCTGAAACAGCTGTTGGATCTGAGTTAAGACTTTATGAAAGGACATTATTGTTTCTTGCGTGCAACTATGAGAATAGAACAAATGATGGCCAAGTACATTTTTGTATTGCCACAGTGAAATTAATGAATTACCTAGTTGCATTTCTAAGTCGAGGTCCTACACCATATGTTCTATTATCATTTTTTTCAGACCAAAGGCTGAACTAGCGTGTTGTGTGCCCAAGTCCAAAAAAATAAGCCATCCTCCACAGCTCACATACAACCCCCTTTTCTCCCCCTGTATCATCTTTAATACCTCCTTTGCTTGCCCTGTATACATCCTATATAACCCCCTTTTCTCCCCCTATATCTATCCTATACATTACCACTTTTTCTTTGCACATTTCACAACTTTACTTTAAATGTTTTCTTACCTTTGCTGTTTTGCTGTAAATTACATCAGCAACTACCACTCATAACTACTATGAGGGCCGCCAAAACCCCACCATCCACCATTAGAGCTTGAATAGTGTAAAGGGGAAGCGTTCCCAGAAGCCTAAAAGTTTTATATCGCACAACACTAGAGGGAGGACTGGGCCTTTCTGGTCTGAAGAGATTATTTGGCTGCCCACTTGGCCCAATGTGTCCTATGGTGCTCACACTTTACTATGCACCTATGAGCTTTCATTGAATTTAATAGCATAGTAGTGATATTGATGGCTTCTTTGTTCTGGCAGTATGAATCTATGCAAGCCCTAACCTATACTTATAACTTGCCTCCTATTCCTTGTGCTATTATTCCATCCTCCCTAAGCATCAAAATGAAAAATCAATACAAACTATTACCGATGGTAAAAAGTATTTTGACGTAGAGTGCTCCTCATCTTAAAAGCAGCAGACAGACAAGAGAAGTTGGCAAAGGGAACACCAGAAGGGAGATGAAGGTGTCTCCCCTATCAACTACGTGAGCAGCTGAGACAACCAGAATAACTGAAGGGTCAGTGGCATACAACTGGCAGGATGCGCACCTGTGCCAACACCTTCCCTGGCAGTAACACAGGAGCATTCAATTTCCAATTGAAGGAAAGACAATGGCCACAACATGGAGGGAGAGGAGGGGAGCAGCACAAAACTGAGTAGTTACACAAAAAGGACGGAGAGCACCTGCAACAGGACACCAAACACACTTGCACTAGGACTCCTGGAATCCAGTGAGACCACAAGCCAGAGGGACCAACCAGTCAGCAGGGACCCAAGCGGAATGGTTTAAGATAAGCTACCTCTTAAGTTTACTTTTGGGAGTGAATTTTCTTACTCCATCCTCATTTTGCCAAGTATACTACACTATTGTGGCTGCTTTCATTTCTCCCCTTGCGTCTCTTTGCCTATATACCTCCAACATTTAACAGTTAACAATAGGGATATCCTGACCACCTTAACTTTGGACCTATTCACGTTTTTAGAGATTTACTTGGATATAAAAGAGATACAGCACCCCACCCACCCCTCTATCCCCTAACTACTGTCAGAAAAAATTGTTGTTGATGCTTTAGAAATTCCCCTTCACCCATGCTATATATTAATTCACTACATACAGGTGAAACTCAAAAAATTAGAATATCGTTCAAAAGTTCATTTATTTCAGTAATTCAACTCAATTCAAAGGGTGAAACTAATATATTAGACTCATTACATGCAAAGTGAGATATTTCAAGCCTTTATTTCTATTAATTTTGATGATTATGGCTTACAGCTTATGAAAACCCCAAATTCAAAATCTCACAAAATTAGAATAATGTGAAAAGGTTCAATATTGTAGTGTCACACTAACCAGCAAATTATTCCAAAACACCTGCAAAGGGTTCCTGAGCCTTTAAATAGTCTCTCAGTCTGGATCAGTAGAGCTCACAATCATGGGGAATACTGCTGACCTGACAGTTGTGCAGAAAACCATCATTGACACCCTCCACAAGGAGGGAAAGCCTCAATAGGAAATTGCAAAAGTTGGATGTTCTCAAAGTGCTGGATCAAAGCACATTAATAGAAAGTTAAGTGGAAGTGTGAAAAAAGGTGCACAAGCAGCGGGGATGACCACAGCCTGGAGAGGATGGTCAGGAAAAGGCCATTCAAAAGTGTGGGGGAGCTGCACAAGGAGTGGACTGAAGCTGGAGTTAGTGCATCAAGAGCCACCACACCCAGACGGATCCTGGACATGGACTTCAAATGTCATATTCCTTGTCAATCCACTCCTGAACAACAAACAAACAATGTCAGAAGCATCTTACCTGGGCTAAAGAAAAGGAAATCAAGGTCCCAGAGTCTGGTGGAAGAATGGAGAGGCACAATCCCAGATGCTTGAAGTCCAGTGTGAAGTTTCCATAACACCTCAGCAGTGCCACAGGTAGATAGCATCCATGCCACACCTTATTTAGGCAGTAATTTTTGCAAAAGAGGCCCAAACCAAGTACTGAATACAAATGCATGATTATACTTTTCAGATGGCTGACATTTCTGAATTTAAAAACCCTTTTTTTTATTTCATGTACTATTTTAATTTTGAGACATTTTGCTTTTGGGGTTCTCATAAGCTGTAAGCCATAATAAACAAAATTAAAACCAATAAAGGCTTGAAATATCTCACTTTGCATGTAATGAGTCTATATAATATATTTGTTTCACCTTTTATGCTGAATTACTGAAATAAATGAACTTTTGAACGATATTCTAATTTTTCGAGTTTAAATTGTATTTAAATACACAGCATACTACAGACTACAGTACTGAGCACTGATACCCAGATTCTTTTCCAAAATCCTATATGATTTATCTAGTAGTTGGGCACTAGAGGGCCAGCAGCTCATAAAGGGACATAACATTGTATCATCCCTCCCCTTTCTATACCAGAGTGTGTACTAAACTACTCAATTTGATTTTCCACCTGTCTACTGATAATCTCATCTAGATTTGACCAAATAGATAGTCTCCTATGAAAGGCAGAGACTAGTCTACTCTTGGAATAGTTGTGGCTTAAGCCATAGTGCTCTGTGTGAGACCGTGGTCATAACAAACGACCTTGCAGTACTTTTCTCAGTCCATAGAGGAACTCTAATGCTAACATAATATTCTGTAGTTTTTAAAAGTTCACTTCCTTTGATGCCATCCAAAAGATCAAGATCATTTCTCCAAGCGCAAACCACCCTGGACATCACTGTCGAAGCTATGGCTAGCCTAGACCTACTCCTGAAGGAATTTGCATCTTCTAACGGTATAATTCTAGAAACAGTTGTATCCACTGTTGGGGGGTTCATCACATTTCACGCCATCCTCACTGATAAAAAGGTATATACAAGGAATTATATTTAAAAATACTTTTTTGTTTTGCTTTTTTTGGTCAGGGTTTCCATAACAAGGTCTTCAATAATTTGGGAGACAGTAAAGAAGCTTTTGTACTTTTTGGACTGAAACAAAAGATCCTGCCGTAAACTTCAAAAGATTATCCACAAGATAAGGATAAGAGAACTCTGTCTGGATGCTACTTATTCTCGATCAGAGTAAAGAGATTCACCCGAGACATATTTCCCCTCTTCTGCTTCGGACTATTCTGATCTGAATACCACAGACCTGGATCATTTAACAGGCAACTTATTTAGATCTTTAGTAACAAATGTCAGATAAAGCAGTTTTCAGATGCTGAATGAATTCATTTGTTGCTATCAGACACATTTTAAAGTACGTTGCTTTTTCTACAAAAAAATAAAAATAACTACATGACTAACTACTCAATAGCTGACAAAGGAAACTCTTACTCTAGGCCTACCTGGACCTTCTGGTCTGTGTCTGTTTCTCTTCCATCATGAGAGCAAGCTTCCAACAGAGGAGAAAAATCAGGCAATCCAGCATGCATAGGCAAGTAGTATAACCTCCAGAACTAGCGTTGCCGACCACTACAAATGGCGGCACCCATGCAGTTTTTCCTCCTTGTATAAGTATTTAACCTCTGTTTGCTTAGTGGAAGCCTGCTCCTCTGTCCGCCTCCTGGATGGATGGGCACTTGAATCTGCCGTTGGCTGCATGGAAAAGGGACGGATATGGACACTTCCCTCTGCCTACCTTGTGAATGGATAGGTGGGCTGAAACAGCGCAACTGCCGTTGGAAGTAGTGTTGAAAGGTTGACCACGCCAATTCCTCCTTTGCCATTCCCCTTGCATAAGACCATGGAGCTTCAGCTTTGCCAGACCTGGGATAGCAGTAACCCACATAGATAAGCCCTAAAAAAAAAAACCCCAAAACAATACTCCTCCCTGGATCGGAGCTAGTAACAATAAAAAAAACAAAAAAAAAAAAAAAAAAAAAAAAAACAGAAAAAAAAAAAAAAAAAGGAGGAAGGGGAGGTCCTTATATAGATGGTCTGGCCATTCTTATCTGCAGTCCTGGCTCAGCTTAGGAATAGGGATATACCCATTGTTGGTGCTGCCATGGAGGAGGATAAGTAAACTTCATTCTTCCTATATACACTCATTCTGTTGCTCATGTTACAGTTGACTGCATTAACTGAGATAACTTTACTTTTTAGGAGACAAGACACTGATGCAAACTGTCACCTCTCTTTAGCCTAGGCCTGGACCCTTTATTTTGTCCCCTAAGTATAAACCGACATTCTCTCCCCGCAGTTTGAATTCAAAGCATTGAGTACGGATGAAACCTTTAAAACTTTGTTTGAATTTGTTTCTTTAAAATACATCTAAGATTACTCAGGAGTGGGAAAAATATGCTGTTTTAAGTGTAATGTCCTGGCACAGAGCAGTTTCACCAATATCCTTGACTGTTTCACATGGCACATCTACTCCCTCTGCACAGCTATTAAACCACTTTAATATATGTATCTGTAGAATTGTTTTTTGCCTTATGAAACCAGCCCTAAATTCTAGATGTAGAGTTTTGGCTAGATGGCTTCATGATGGCCAGAGGAGCAAAAGTCCTCCAAAATTAACAAAAGTTAAATTTTACAGTGTGTGAACTGTGATAGGTCATGGAAGCTTTAGATGGATGTACCATTAAAGTTCAAAAGCCTATGTGAGTGGGTAGGTCCCATCACCTTCCCTCAGGGAGATCTGACTAGTGTTATTGCAATGTTCTCTTTTACCCATTTTCAAGCTAAGGTTTAGGTATTCATAATGCACATGCACATCCGGTATACAAGTCAGTCAGACATGCTGGTTCCAACAAATCATCTGATTGAATAATTATCCAGGCTACAAATATTGGCCAACTTAGGGAGCCAAACTGCTTTAAAAGGCATATCAGTTTTGAAATGTCTTGTACATTGTCCAAATACACATTAACTTTTATCCTCAGATAAGGCTATAATTCTGGCCTAAAGAAGCAGTATTTTGTCACCCAAATGGAGCTAAAGTTTACAGCAGGAGAGGGCTCTTTATATTCTGGAAGGTATAAATATGATTACAGAGCTAAATGAACACCCACCAGGAAGAGCTGCCATGAAGTAAAAATGAAATTACATTTTACTTCAATGTAGTAAAATATACACACACAGATCTGTTTTTAAGAAACCCCATTTATTAAGCTTCTGTACACACTGTGGATAAAGGAGGGGCACATGGAACATTTGGAAAATGCCCTGGTGTGGGAAAAAAATACATAGCTGCAGTTCTAAAGATTAAAAAAAAACCCTTTTGAAATTACATATTAAAAAATCCTTGAACAGTGACCAAAACTAAATTTGTAATTCATTTTAACAGTTTCAAAAGTAAAAGCTTGGGGTTGTTTAAAAACATTGAATATATTAAAACATATTTGTGGGATCTCAAAACAAAAATGAGTCCCCTCGCAGAAGGATTAAAATAATAAAAAAAAAGTATGAAAACTAGGATCTTTTACAGCGTAATCTTTTTTTTTCAAACATGCATGAAACTTAAATGAATCTTAAAAAAGGACTGTCATTTAAAAAGTGACAAAACACCTAGACAAACTTTATACAATGTACCCACAAATATTGTTGTTTCTTGGGGGGAAAAAAAGGGTCTAACAAATGGAGACCAATAAATGAATAAAACAAAAACTAAGATGCTTTCACTAGCTTAAACATCCCAATTTTAAAAAATATTACATCTTTAAAGTCTCAAAAGAAAAAAGCCTCTGGAAGAAACCAACAAATTAGTGATTTCTTTAATACTTATTACCTGTTTGAGGGATAAAAATGTAAAGCTTCATATAAATCACTGTACATAGAAATGAATGACAGCTATCCAAAAACTGGATGATTAGAAATGGGTATAGAAATTTGTTTGAATATATATGACCACCTCCCCGAAAGTTTAGTTGAGATGAGTAATTTCTCTAAATAGCCTTTTTAATTTTTTGCTGGTTTCTTGGGGAATTTTTTAACACATTTCTAAGACGGAGGTAAACACCAGTTGATTCTGACATGTTGTCATATTCAAAAGGTGTGATTCCTTCTGCAAACTTACTCCTATCTGGAACACTAGAATTGGAAACAGAAGGCTCCACAAATGTGGCTTCTTCTGTAGTATCTTCATTCACTTCACTTGTGTTATTTTGTATTACAGCTGATCCATTGGACTCTGAAACCGCTTTTTCTAGGACATTCAGGTCAAGGTCTTCTTCCTTCAGAGAGTCCTCTTCAGCAACTAGAGGTACATTTTCATCAAGCCCTTGGGCAATTGGTTCAGTAAACAAATCAGAGGGCTTTGTTTCCTTTTCTATACTAGCCATCTCCTCTCCTGTTGAAATGTCTATATCAGTTCTTTCAAAAGAGTTAACTGAATTACCATTTAATGGTGCAGGAACATCTGAATCGCTATTTGTGCTCTCTGCATTTTCAAGAGCAGCCCAGATTAAACGTTGCTGTTCTTCCAGCTCTTCCAAAGTCAGTGTGTCCTCATCCATGGAAATTGTCACCTGTGTCTCTAGGTGAATACCACTCTTGGATTGAAGTAGTGGAGAGCCTCTAGTAGGAGTTGGTGGAGGTGTGCCTTTTGGAAGAGGTGGAGGAGTTGGAGTTGGTGGAGGGGGTGGTATAAAATTTGGAGGTGTTGAGGGAGGTGTTCTACGATGCAGATGTGGTGGAGTATTACTCGGAGATCCAGGAGGAAGCGGTGGTTGAAACTTAAAGCCCTGAGAAGCAGGTGAGCAAAATGATGCATCTGAATCTGAAAACACAGAACACTATTAACACTGCTGTGTTACAAAACTTAATTTGATTAAAGTAGCAGTGTGAATGAAATCAAATCCATTAGTCACTACATTTTCAGAATCCAATTGTTCATAAATAATGGTAAAGGTTAGGAATCACCTTAACGAAGACCACCACAACCTACTCATAGATCCATCTAACACTTACCTGTCTCTATTAAAATGCAATATGATATGCAATCACTAAATAGGACAAAACAGTGGAAGTAACCTCTAAAAATATCAATTACTGAAGCAGATACTGGTCAAGAGCCCAGTTAAGCAGCAGCAGTAAGGCACCTGTTCACATCCAACATGTAACAAATCTTGCAAAAAAGTGCATGAATAAAATATCTCCTTCCCAAGCAGCTCACTTGAAAGTAGTGATTCATTCCTCAAACAAATTTAATGAAACTCATTTATCTTTTAAAACTCTATGGAAACCCTTAAGATGGTTAATTCTTTCTTAACTTTAGGTAGAGATAGAAAAACACTTGTTTGCATGTTGCTATTAAGTTGTCAGACACTTACTGCACTTCATTATAACCACTTTTACTGTTCTACACCCACCTATTCAGTTACTAAATGTGGCAATGCGTCCGGAAACTTGTCATGTTTGGTGTCTGGATATCACAGTGTGACAGTTGCGTTCACTGCTTTTTAGAATACATTAAAAGCAGATGACAGGAGCAGGAGGACATGCACAGCACGCAGCTCGTGGGAATAAAAAGGACACTCACAAGAGTGTTACTCTCATAGTGCGTCATTTGGACAAGTGCGGACTACAGCACTGCTTAAGCCAGGGGTGGCCAAGCTCAGGCCTCGTGAGCTACCAACGGTTCATGTTTTCCAGGTCTCCTCAGAAAGTCAGAGGTGAGATAATCACTACCAACCGTAGATTTTTTTTTGAATGTGTCAGTTAGTAATGAACACACCTGTGCTCCAACAAGGAGACCTGGAA
>WWET01002635.1:210866-221742 GCA_011038615.1 Limnodynastes dumerilii | reverse complement strand
TGTATATATATATTGTGTGTGTGTGCGAGATATATATATATATATATATATATATATCTAAGTACGTAGGAATGGCACTACAGGTAATAGTAAAGTTGCTCTTGGTGCTGTCCAAGGTATAGGGTAAACAACTGGTGCCCTGATGAAAATCCCTGTTATGGGGATTGAAACGTCGGACCATACACACACCGCTTGTGTTTTGCATTAATGTAAAGTTTTAAGCGTACATTAAATTTCTTTCATGCTTTAAACATTATACCAGTCTCCTGTGTGCGTCCATCCTGCAACCTTGTTTATCCTATACCTTGGACAGCACCAAGAGCAGCTCTACCATTACCTGGAGTGCGATTCCCGTATACTATATAATTCTGCTCCTCTTCGTTATACACATGCACAGTAGCATCCACACGGATCTGACTCTACTGCACATTAGTCAGGAGCAATACTGCTCTCCCCAAAACCTTAGTCAGCCACCAGTCACAACACCACCTCTACTCCTATGAGCCCCCTGTAAACAGTCACCCCTCACTGTCTCTGCTACAGAGTTTGGATGGATAAAGTAGTCCTGCAGCTCAGAATAGGTGGATCCCAGGGAAAGGTGAGTGATATCTCAGCTTGCTTATGGGAGGCCGTCCGCAACAAAGCACTGGGTAAGCGAGGGGGCGAGACCAGGACCTTCTCATTCTGACATTGCGGCGGCTCCGAACTCCATGTGAGCAAGAACGGCCCTGCCATGACGTCAACGCACCCGGCATCGGCAGTGACACATTAAGCATCAAACACTATTCCCCCCCCCAAGTGCCCCACCACCTCCACTCGCACCAAGTGCCCGTGTGTGTGTCGTGTGCAGTGGCAGCAGACTGGCCAGAAGAGGCTCCTTCCTGGAAGCAGTCTCTCACTCAGGTTGCCTGTTTCATCCGCTCCCTGCGTGTGCGCGCGCAATGCACCTCCCACCACAAAGCTCATTTCACATCATTTTAACGGCCATTTAACTACTAAAAATATAACCTTTTTTTTTTATGAAAACCAGAACAGATCATTTATTGCAGGAAACACTAGTCCATAAATTTTATATAAAACATACAAATATCAAAGCAAAGCTAATTTTTATTTTAGAAGTGCAGATACATTACAATAAAAAATTAAATAAAAAAATAAAAAAACATAAAAAAGGAAAAGAGTACTCACTTTGGGAAAACTACAGTTCAGGTAATCAGCAAAATTGTCTTTCTGATGAGAAGTTTGCATTGGGATGGAACCAAAGCTTCGCCAGTCCTGAAGAGAACAAAATAGCTTCATAGAACAAAACAGCTTTAGAGAAGACAAAGCACAACTAGCCAGAGATTTGCACACAAAGAATAAAAACATTATGGTTTAAAGTACTAACTGTACAACTTTTTGTAGAGCCTTGCACATAAGCCAAGTACATGTAATATAAAGAGCTGTTCTGTCTAGGGTTAAGCATAAAATAATACGAGGGACCCAGCTGAATTTAAGATAAGCAGAAACAGATTTACAGATTTATTATTTGTTGCCCAATCCAAAATTGACGATGCCTGTACGGGAAACTGAAATTGTCCTATGGGAACATTCCTGGCTAGAATAGAATAATTTGTACTTTAACACACCTTCCTACCAAGATGATTTAAGGACACTATTTTAGTGCACAGCCCAAGGAAACTTGACAATTCCAGCATCCAAAAACCACTACCAATAGTTAAGGTTAAAGACAGATATGTCCATACCCAGATGGCAAGTTATCTGGTACATGGCAATTAAACACAAAAAGCTGCACTTTTTGATTTGCTTATGCCAGTAACTGAGCATCAGAAGAGAGCTTTTCATACGAGGAGTCACTTGAAAATATATGAATGCCAAAATCACAGCAACGATACCCTGAAATTGGCTATATCTCAGAGCTTCTATCATTACGATTGAATTTTTTGGAAAACTTATTTGCTGTAACTTTTTCCAAACTTTAAGGTTTCCACAGAATTAAAAAATAAATAAATTTGATTTTTTCACAGAAGTTCTTGTCAATTACATTTTTATCATTCACAATATCTCTTGAATCTCCAAAGGCCAGATTTACTAAGCTGTGGGTTTGGAAAAATGGAGATGTTGCCCATAGCAACCAATCAGATTTTATCTGACATTCTGTACTATGTAAAAAGAAAATGAGAGCTAGAATCTGATTGGTTGCTATGTGCAACATCTCCACCTTTCCAAACCTGCAGCTTAGATCTGCCCCAGGACTTCAGAGGTTCAAAGCTAACAACTGCCAGTAGTAGCTGCATTGAAGCCAGCCTTAAAAAGTCAAATACCAAATGTCCATTGACCAGATTATATTAATGTGTACAATTTACCAAAGAAGAAGAAGAAAAAAAAAACTGGGAAATTTTGGGAAATTACACAAATAAATCATTTTCATATTTTAAAAAATAACTTCATGCTTTGGTGAAAATTATAATTACAACTAAATTTAAGCTTAAAACAAGAATTTCTTGGAAAAGGCCTGAATCTTTCCTGGAAACAGTAATATTGCTATTGGTTTTATGAACACACAGTGATAAAGTTTGGCGTTTAGAATACAAGCTGCTGATTAGAAATCACCTACATTACATTAATTTTGAACTTACAAGGATTATACATTCAAGACTGGTTTGAATGCTTTCAAATACCAAGTAGAAATTCAATAAAACGACTAATCCCTTTCTCTCGCTTGCTCACCAGGTATCTTTTCAAAAAGCTTGGGAAGATACTCCATGGAGAGGTCATTTATGGTACTGAAGCAGATGCTATAGAGTCAATAGGATTCTCATAGCCCTTACAGCTAAAAGACTGACTCAAAGGAAAAATCAGGACTGTATGCAGGTACTTTAATTAAAATGGGACAGAAATGTCATTACTCCTCCCACAATAACTATACCGGACAGTGCAATCAAAGGATGTCAGAAATAGACAGTCCAAACCTGCCTTAAAGACTATATCCAGTCCTATGTTCCTCAAATTGCACATTTCACAGTTCTGCTCAACATCTCTTCATTAAACAGAACATTTAAATCTTCAACACTTTCTCTCTGCTTGTGGCAGTGATCCAAATCATCTTGCCAACAATTTCTTAAACACTTCTCTGCATGGATGCTTCATTTCTTATCTGAACATCCTACCATTATTTAAGGTGAGTTTAACATTACCATTAACAACTCTTCATCCCCCAGACCATAAGCTCATCACCTGCAAACATTCCCCCACTAGTTCTACTACTTTGCTATCTAACTCTGCTAAACCTTGCTCACCTCATGTTTTGACTGCACGGCTATAACCTAACAAAGCATGCTGGGCTTGTAGAAATTTTAGACAGAGGATGTTAGGAGAAATTATTTGGCAAATGAAACAAAATATAGTAAACTCACATCTGCAACGCCATGTCCAGGAGCAATATTAAAACCAGGATAGCTGACTAATTTAGAGATGTCATAAGATACATGTTTATTTGCCAGTGAGTCTTCTTTTATCTCGCCATCACTAGTATCTATAAAGTAAACACAATGAATGTTGAAAAAGTTAAGGTAAGTCTGCAAATGTAAAGGGAGAAAAAATAAGTAGCCAGTGTGGATGCCATTAGAAATACCTCTTCCATCATACAGAGAGAGCCCTGAATTCTCCAGTTCAGCATCTTTCAGCCATCCAGGAGGATATCCTAGTTGGCGCATTCGATAAATGAACTGAGGAAGATGGTAGGGAGTTATGCCCAGGGCCTCTTGTAACTCCTCACTGTAAAGTCATAAAAGCAGTTTTATTTCCTTTTGTAAGTCATTAAATGCTGTAACAAAAGACTGGACTCACATTTAATAACAAAACAGAAAAACCAGAAGTGCTGTTTGATCGTTCCTTCATGTATAACTAGACCCCACAGGCTCACTCACGCTTCAGTGTGAAAGATGGCAGTAGCAAAGAGCACAGCAGACGCATGCAAGCTGGCATTTAAGTTGCAAGTTTACAAACATTCTTCAGCATTCACCTATTGCAGCATGCTAGTGATGCAATTATAAACAGCAGTATTATTTTTTTAAATGCAATCAAATGAGGAGCTCTTGTACGTTAAAATTTCAAGAATGAAAAAATAAATAAAATAAATAATTAAAAAGCAGAAGATTGCCCACGGGATTTAAAAAGGATATCAAAATAGGATATATTTAACCATTGTATTACCTCTAAGTGGGAAAAATTGTAACAGAAAACAGAATTGGGCGGGAAAGTAAATCATTAGTAAATGAAAATAATAAAACCACTGTTACATAGTTGAGCTTCTATACAAGAAAAACATTTAAATCACTAGTCTAAAACTCTTCATAAAGATGGGAAAAATAATTGGAATTCATATCTTTCATATCTCCCACCCCCCCATATTCCCATCATGTCTCCCACCTTCCACCCCCAGTATACCCATCATGTCTCCAGCACTCCCCCCCCCAGTATCCCCATCATGTCTCTTTAGCACCCAGTATTCCCCTACATGTCTGTCCAGCACCCAGCATCCCCATCATATCTGTCCAGCACCCAGCTTAGACCTCATGCATCAGGTTCCGAGTCACAAATCACCCTGCTCCAGGGGGATCCTCAAGCCTAGGCCTTCAGCCTCCATCATATCATGTCTCCCCCCCTCTGGTATTCTCAAGATAGCAAGTCCCTCCTCTGCAACCCAGCCTGTCCGTTAGCTAGCAGAGTCAGGACTCTCTGCCACCAATTCTACCTTACATTCTGGAAGTTCCTGCCACATCTAAGATGGCGACCAGGTCGTTCCTAAAGACCCCCGCCGCCATCTTAAAAGTATGAACTTTGTGAATGCAGAGGTAAGGTGCAGAATGTGGAAATGGCGGCAGCGGGTCCCTCATCCACTGCTGCCTGCTCCACATTCTGCACCTTACTTCTGCATTCAGGAAGTTCCTGCCACTTTCAAGATGGCGGTGGGGTCCTTAGGAAGGACCCGGACACCATCTTGGATTTGGCAAAACCTTCAGTTCGGCAGAGAGGAGGCGGCAGAGACCGGTCCGATACTACATAGGGCAAGGAACATTCCATCACCTTTAAGAGCCCAAGTTTCACAAGTCAAAAGCAGCTTTTACTTTCAGTGTTAAAACCCACCTAATAACTCCAGGCTTAAACTTTGCAAACCTCTCTGCAACCTCGTCAGCATGATAGCGTTGCTGATAATTTTGATGACCAGATTCACCACAAGAATCCATAAACTCCTTTCTCTTCATGCCAATATGTACAATGTCCCGGGGCTAGAAGAATAAAGAAATTAAGCACACAGTGGGGTGAACACACCATCAACCAAAAGTGGTGTCATTACCTGAAAACAAGATATAGCTAATGCTGTATCACATTATATAACAACCATAAACATTTAGTAGTGATTAACAAAACCTTTAAAGTTTATTTTTTTCTTCTTGCAAAAAGTCTTACTTTTGGACAATCTTTCAGTTGATGTTCTTCTGAGCCACAATTGAAACAGCATGGTTTAGGCCTAGTTGAGAAAAATATATTTCATTTGTGAATAACTTTGCAAATTAATCTAAGTTATATTTAAGAACACAAGTAAATAAAGTGAACATCTGATATGTTTCCCACATGGGCAAGGATGAGTATGCACGAAGTAACAATATTGTCAATATTTACAAAAAGATTTACCTACATTAACTATATTCAGATAAGAACTTTTACAGCTATAATTTCTTTTTATATATAAGCAAAGGTCTTTGTAATGGTCTGCTTTCATTTATGTACTATAAGCCTACATCACCAGCCTTACAAAATAGTTTGAAAATGTAGACCATAATGGGGATGTACATGCTTTATTGTTTAATTTTAAAAGGTTCCTAGTGTTCAGTGATGTAGGAATGTATGTGTAGTTATCTGTCCTTAGTAGGTCTAACAACCCTTTCCCACATCTAGTCTTCCCATATTACACACTAAACATTAACATAACTGATTGGTTCACACAATTTTTCATTTACAAAGACACACAAAATAAATGAAGGAAGCACCATAAACAATCAAGGTACCTGTTGAATTTTCACCAAAAATAAAGAATACAAAAGCATACAAACCTTTTTGCCTTTACTTGTACTTCTTGCCCATCTAGAGACACTATCTGAGTAAAAACTTGCTGATATCTTTATTAGAATATATTAAGGGGCTTTAATAAAATACTTGAAATATTGCAAGTCAAATTAATATTTAAGAACTTATACATTTCAGTCACTGATTTTACAATTTAAAAAGCTCTCAAACAAATGCAAACAAAAAAACACAGCCTAAACAATCCAATGTGTTAAGTTTAAGCATGTGCTTATACCAGTTATAAATAAGTGATAGAAAGACAGCAAGTACAACTAGAATTAAACAGGTTTTTATATAGCGCTATCAGAATACATAGCACTTCACAGAGAATATTCACATTAGTTCCTGCCCCATTGGGGCTACATTCTAAGGTCCCTAACACACACACAAAGGTTAATTTATTTAGCAGCCAATTAACCTACCAGCATGTTTTTGAAATGTGGGAGGAAATCTGTACACCCAGAGGAAACCTACGCAGACAGAGGGAGAACATACACACTCCACACAGATAAGGCTTAGTCCAAGAATCAAACTCATGACCTCAGCGCTGACAGACACAAGTGCTACTCACTGAGCGACTGTGGTGAAATACATTTCTTAACTCCTAACTAGCAGAACATACCAAAGATAAAACAATTTACTTAGAGCAACACCCACACAACCTTATTACCGCTGAGCTCCAACAGGAAGAAAGGGTGTAAACCCATTAATGAGTGCTGTCACAGGGAGAAGGAAAGATTCATTTTCACAAAATCTGATGAAAGACCTTCCTTCAGAAATGCATAGAGGAAACAGGGATGTCAATGAAATAAAAAAGCAATAGGAACAAAAAGAATTAGCAATAAAAATGCTACAGCCAGCATTCATGGCATCTTTAGGCTCATATACCAAGCCCATGTTCACATACAGCAAAATTCACTAAACATAGATTTCATTGTCCAACTTTGTGCTCGACTGCAGTGGTAGTAAAGGAGCCATAGTGAGGCCTCCCAAGACAACTTATTAAGCAGGAGTAAAACTGCGTTTCCTCATGTCTTAGATAAAAATACATTAAGTATTCATTTTAAAACAGAAATATTATACTTCCCTTATTAACAAGTTAAAATAAATAAAAATTACTCAATTATCAATTACCTCTTTTTTCTTAGTTTATTAACAGGACTGAACACTGTTTATCACTGGAGCATGTTTTATCTGTTGTCACACCTAATGAGAACTGAAATTTCTGCCCAAATGTACAGAGAAAGATGGTATCTAAACTATACAATGAGGGCGTGCCAAGGGCCCTACGCTGTATCCAGACTCCTGACTTATCCCCATTTTCATGAGGACAAAGTGATTTAAGGCAGGGTCTGCCATCGTTATTAAATTTCATGTGGGCAAGGGGAGTGGCCACCCCTATACCACACAGAAGGCTGGATCCAACATCAGATACCCGCTGCACTTGGAGATTGTGAGCAGGATCAGATCTAGGACCCAGTCCACAATCCTTTCAGATTCAACTTGAAACAGTCGCCCTCAAGCCCTCTTAGATTTGGTATCAATTAGAATTGACCTGACCTTTAAATGTTTAAACATTATAAAAATAACCACTTCTAAACGATTCACACTTGTACACCAATGCTGGAAAGGTTTAAACATTGGGAATTCAGTAAAACACCATTTGATTTCTTGTTTGGCCTTGTTTTATATATTGCTCTTTGAAACAAAGGTTCAAAAAAATAAATAAAAACAAAATAAACCCTGTAGCAAAAAGTATTTTTTCTATATATGATCATCACAGAGGCATATTGTGGCACAATAATAAAAGGTTTACCACGGAGTGGGTGTAAATGGAGCGTCATATTAGGATACGTTGGTACTTCCCACCCATCAGTCAGTTGGGGGTTCTCATTAAGTAGAGGCTGCCCAAGCTTGTCAAGGCAGAAGTTTGTAAAATAGAGAACACTTCCCACCACCTGCAGACAGAAGAATATTCTGGTTTTAATGATAACATTTTTTATTATGTTTATATTATTCCTGTGAAAGATTGCTATGTATTAGTAAGCTTGATCATCCATGTTTTAATGCCAACAGTAACATTACAAGATTTATTTTACATTTTTCATTAAAATCTATTTTAATTTTTACTTGTAATTATTCCAAACACTTCAGAATATATGTAGATAAACTAAACATATTTAAACATAAAATACAATCAGAAGAAAAAAAAAAAGAAGGTAATGTTATTCGTTAGTCATACTTATTACTTAAACACAAATTAATTTGAATAGTAATACAAAATGGAAAATGAAAAAGTACAAGCCATTTTTTCTTATTTAAACGAAAAAAAATCTCAAAAATTGTTCACATTGTTAATAAATCCCAAAAGTTTTTTTATTTTTGGATCGTCTGCTACAACAGGTTTCACTTTGGCCTGTTTATTACTAGGTTTTGCCATGGATCCTGGGGGTACACAATGACAAACTAGAGGATATTGAATCATGAATCACTCAAAAATTAAAGCTCTTATAGCAAGTGAATCCAAAATAAATCTTTAAAGAATTTATTAATAGTATGAACAATTCAAACCATTTAAAAAACATATTGCTGTTATATATCACATGAAAAGCCATTATAGAGGGTTAAAACGAGACCTTGCCACACACTCCCTCCCAAATAAGCAAGCTACAAACGCAATTGTTAATAGCACTTTTTCGTTAAAAGAATGGCCAATTTAAAAGCATATAACTATTAACAAGTTTTTATATAGCACTTTTAGATTACATATTGCTTTACATTTATAACAAGCCTGGGTGGTAACAGAAAGACTGGGTTAGGTCCCTTTCTGCAAGCTTACACTCTATAGGACATTGGGATTGATAAACACTATGTACCAGTCAATTTGTATTGTAAAAGTGCTCAGTATGATCCAGTAAGCTCTTTTAAAGAGGCGAGTTTGGAGAGTAAACAATAGTTTTAATGGGCAAGGAAGGAGTGCAGCCTGGGCGAAGTCCTGTAATGGAGAATCAGAGGATTTGTTTAGTGTAGAGGACAGCTATATGTTCTGTGAAGATCTTAGAGAGCAAGAGATGAATGAAGATATGTATGTGGGTGGAACAAGAGTACACATCAGTCTAAGACTTGAGGGTTTTCTTTACACCCATGGCAGCATTATACCGAATGTCATTACAATCTAAATGATCAGCTTGAAATCCTGTGTTGATTTGGTGTGGCATAACCCTAGAGTCTTAGCACATGCTATGGATAATTAGTACCCACCTAATCTGGTTCACCCTCTGTGTTGTGTGCGTGTGTTTTACTGCATTGGTTCAGCTCGCTCAAGTAAAGACCATGGGGGTGTGGGGTTGGGAATTCCCTTATAAACTTTTTTCCCCCTAAGTAATTCATGGCACCGGGTCTTTAGCCCTAGCGTAATTAAACAAAAAACACCCAGATTGGTTTTTATTTATATAAAACCTTTTGGTTTAAGACAGCCAACCTCCTGTGCTCTTTACTGCATTGCAACATAAACCATAGATGGACTAGCGCAGAACATGTTTAAACAAGCTGCATAATTATAAGTATGTTTGTCAGGGGAGAAAGTCCCATGAGGAACGGCAGAAAGGTAACTTTTAATAGGTTGTGACTCTACATACAATAGTATCATCACTACCAAAATCTAATCAGTTTTCTGTCAAATTCCCACTTGTTTTCTCAAAAAATATGGTACTTCATGTGCACATAGCAGTTCTAATCACTTTCCCGGCTGTTCTCCGATGGGCCGTGAAGGCTTTCCAGCACTACCACACCATTGCCTAGCAGAAGCAGCAGAAAGTCTGTACATCCTATCGGTGTACAACCACTGTCAGCCGGTACCCTTACAGTACCTGCAGCTTTCTTTTAGTGTGACGCTTGGATGACCCAAGGTCACACAGAGGAGTAAAGCATTTATATGATTGGTTTAAAGAGATAGGATGTTTAGATACACACAAGGCAGTGAGAAATTTCATGACTGGAGACAAAAAAAGGGAAGGATACATTATGGCTGGACACACAATGAGGGCGAAATCTGATAACTGGATACACAATGGGGGGAGATACACAAGGAAGGGGATGTTGGATGGTTGGAGACACCAGGTTAAGATAATGCATGGCTGGAGACACACAAGGTGAAAAGTTTTGACCTAGTATAATGTGCACAAGTGTGTGTTGGTGGGCGATTTCACTGGATAAACGGAAAGCACTCACCACTTGGGTGCAGTGGGAATTGTACTGCAGAGACTATCACACTGTCTGTATGGTATAGCAGAGTCTAGGCATTGCTTTCTTTTATTGTGTTTACAAGATTGTGTTCTGTATTTTAAAATGCTCACATGGATACTGTAATGTAGGATGGTTACTGGTGTAAAACCTTAAATTGTTAAACAGCAGGGCACAAATTCATAGTTTGCAGGGGGGGGTGTTGAACACCCCAGCACCATCTCATTGCTTCCACCAGTAGATGACAATCAACAGAACAAAATAGTTACAAGACAGGCAGATTCTGAAGCCTCAGAAGCGTAGCGCCCAGTAGTGCAGCACCAGCAAGGAGCTCCGCAGAGGGAATTGGTGTGGAACCCATCAATTATTAGAGAGTATAAAAATTTTCTAGGGAGAACACAAGCCTAATATGATCATATATCTGAAAAATCCATCCTGACCACTCACTACAGCGATTGGCCAAAACGCTCAATGGGCCATATTAGGACTTAACGTAACAAACATA